>JAXCGZ010003884.1:122500-135000 GCA_037179515.1 Halocaridina rubra
TCCACCTGCCAAGGTATGGCTGAGATGCAGATTTTATTGTATTTACTTTTTGCCCCCTACTCCGCCAATGAAATAATCATTCGATTTTCGAAATTCCAAGAGAGATATTAAGTGATAAAGGACGCGAATCTATGAATGATAATTTTTTCTAGTTGCAATATTTACATTAATTGTTTGAAAGAATGCTCTAAATAGATAAAATAAAACATTGAAGTTTAAGCCATAATAATGTTTGTCACCATTATTTCAGCTTGGTCATAAAGAAGAGAGTGTGAACTCACAAGAAATGACAACAAGAATATCACACAGCCGTTTCCTGTATTTGAAAGAGACGAAGTCGATCCAGAAGCCAAAGAGATAGGGGAGGAAACAGCGCCTGCACTTAAATCTCCCCGCAAAAGCTAGCCATCTGAAGTCCAGAAGGCGAATATTGAGCAGTATATTGGGTAGAAAAAGGAAAAGAGAGGAACCATAGAGTTATCAGGAACCATAGAGTCAGATAGGTGTACTAGCGATCGTAAAAATGGAAGTGGGAAAAGCTCTCAGGTCAAGAGCCTAGGTAAGTCTCCCAAGGTCGGAGTAACCCATCCTCCGGATAAGTCTCGTTCTTTGGTAATTGTAGGGGATTCACTATGCAGATATGTAGACAGGAAACTCAGGCATAGAGTTAGAGGAAAATGTTTTTTTCCCTGGAGCAGGTATGAAGAAGGTGGGTGAGTCAATAAATAGCTGGATTGAGAAAAAAGATGTTGTTTGTTTGATAGCTGGGGGAAATGACGTGCAGGATGGTAAAAGTGAAGAGCTGATTAAGTTGTATAGACAAGCCCTGGATAAGATTAGGAAAAGGGGTGCAGTTCCTGTGATGTGTGGTATTCTCCCTAGGCTTAGCCAAAGTTCAGAGTGGTGGTCTCGAGCTATAGGAGTAAATGCTAGGATGAAAGTCTTCTGTCGGGAGAATAATATAGGTTTTATAGACGGGTGGGATCACTTCACTAGTCGTAAGCATATGTATGCAAGGGATGGAGTGCATCTTTCTAATTCAGGTGTCTCGGTATTGGCTGGTATGATAGACAGAGAGGTAAGGGGGTTTTGTTAGACACAAATAATGAAATGATTAATACTTGTGCAGAGAAATTAGTCAGTAAGGGTTCAGTAAATAGTGGGTCAAATAACTGGGAGTCTAAGGATAAGAACCATTTGTTACATAGAACAAATATTAACAAAAAGAATAGCCACAAGAAGGGTGAAGCTAGAGAAAGTTTAAAAGTATATTATACAAATAGCCGTAGTTTAGGTAACAAGATAGAAGAACTGAGAGCCATAGTATGTAGTGAGAGACCGGATATAATATGCATTAGTGAAAGTTGGATTAATTTAAAAAGCAAACACCTTAAAGCTGAGTACATAATTACAGGATATAAACTTTATAATGCTGATCGTAGTGCAGATAAAAGAGGGGGAGGGGTAATTATGTATATTAAAGATAGCCTCAGAAGCTGCATTAAGTCTGGAATTAAGACAAATCTAAATTCAGAAACCTTATGGGTTGAAATTAAAAATAATATAGAAAGTCTAGTTGTAGGAGTAGTCTACAGACCACCTGATCTAGATAATATAGAGTCGCAAGTTATATACGATGAAATTTCTAAAGTGAGCAGGTCAAATAGAGTTTGCATTGTAGGCGATTTTAATTGTAGACATATTAACTGGGAAACCATAACAGGTGATAGTAGCTCTAAGGAGTTTTTGGAAGTAGTAGAAGACAATTTCCTTTCTCAGCATGTACTTGAAGCAACACGGGGGGTAAATACACTAGATTTAGTTCTTAGTAATAGAGAGAATATGGTTACAAATTTAGAAGTTGGTGAAAAATTGGGCAACAGTGACCATGATTCCATTAGATTTAACATAATTTTCAAGGAAACTATAAAGGAAAATAAGAATATTGTTCCAAACTTTAGAGCAGGAGATTTTAAGGGCTTAAAAACTAAATTATCAAATGAGGTATGGGAAGGGATTTCTGGGGTACAGATGTGGGTAGTTAATCCAGCAGGTCAGGTCGCAGGTAGCGGATTACCCCAAAATTTGAGTACCACATGCCAAGGATTATCACAAGATAAGATCAATACATTAAATTCTCTCACAGGAAAGAACAGCAGCCCGTCAGTTAATATAAATTTGGATGAGGAATATAACAATTTTGTCATGACTCTTAAGAATAGTCAGAGAGACTATATTCCCATGAAACATTGCAGATCAAGAAAAAATGACCCTAAATGGATGAACAATAGAATAAAGAATCTTATAGGTATTAAAAGAGGAATATACAGGAAACTAAAAAGAGGTGAAGAGCAGGTGAGGCAGCAATATATACAGTTAAACAGGGAAGTTAAAAAGATAGTTAGAGAGTCGAAAAGAAAATACGAAGTTGGAATAGCAGGAGAAGCTAAAGAAAATCCTAAAGGGTTTTATCAACATTATCAAATATAATTTAAGGAAAAAGTCGGACCAATTGAAGTAGCCAATGGCCATATCACAGATGACGATAAAGTGATGTGTACATGTTTAAATGATTATTTCTTATCTGTATTTACAAATGAAAACTTGGAAAATATTCCGGAAGTAGAATCCATTTACAGAGACAGTCCCGATAATATACTTAGTTCAATAAATATTACGAGAGAGGAGGTAATAAAAGAAATAGATAAACTAAAGGCTCATAAATCTCCGGGACCTGATGGAATATATGCTAGAATATTAAAGGAATGCAAGGAAGAGCTTAGTTGTCCACTAACTGCATTATTTAATAATTCAATAAAATTAGGATCGGTACCCATGGAGTGGAAATTGGCAGATGTGGTACCAATATTTAAAAAAGGAGAACGTGTTAAAAAGAATAATTATAGGCCGGTAAGTTTAACGTCAACAGTGGGTAAGATTCTAGAATCCATAATTGCAAATAAAATAAGGGCACATCTAGAATTACACAGACTGATAAAACTTTCACAACACGGGTTTCTTAAGGGTTTTTCGTGCCTTACAAACTTACTGTCTTTTTATTCAGAAGTTTACGAGGCAGTAGATTGTGGCAAAGAATATGATACAATATATCTAGATTTTAGCAAAGCTTTTGATAGAGTTCCTCACAAAAGATTAGTTAAAAAGCTGGAAGCTCATGGTATAGGAGGAGCTGTGCTCAGATGGATCAAACAATGGTTAAAAGACAGAAAACAGAGGGTTTGCATAAATGGAGAGAAATCAGAGTGGGGCTCGGTTACTAGCGGGGTACCACAAGGCTCGGTACTGGGTCCTCTATTATTCATCGTATATCTAAATGATCTGGATTCGGATATCAGTAGTAACCTAAGTAAATTCGCAGACGACACTAAAATAGGTAGAACTATAAATGGAAAAGAAGACATTCATGCCTTACAGGAAGATCTAAATAGATTATCTGAATGGTTGGACAAATGGCAAATGGAATTTAATGTTGAAAAATGTAAAGTAGTTAAAATGGGTACTATAAAAGACAATACTAGTTATAAGCTAAATAACCATGAAATCATGAGTTCTCAGTGTGAAAGGGATTTGGGAGTTCTTGTGAGTAGTAGTCTTAAGCCAAGACAGCAATGCACAGCAGTCAGAAATAAAGCAAACAGAATTTTAGGATTTATCTCAAGACGCGTCAGCAATAGGACGGAAAAAGTTATTTTGCAGCTCTATCTTGCATTAGTTAGGCCCCATTTAGATTATGCTGTGCAATTCTGGTCACCCTATTATAGAATGGAAATTGAATCCTTGGAGAGAGTGCAGCGAAGAATGACCAAGATGATACACAATATCAGAAATCTACCATATGAGGACAGATTAAAAAAACTTAATCTACATTCTCTAGAGAGGCGAAGAGTTAGGGGGGATATGATTGAAGTGTATAAATGGTTTAAAGGGATTAACAAGGGAGATATTAATAAAGTTTTAAAAATTCATGATCAAACCAGAACTCGTAATAATGGATTTAAGCTTGATAAATTTAGGTTCAGAAGGGAAATTGGTAAAAATTGGTTTGGTAATAGAGTAGCTGATGCATGGAACAAGCTTCCTAGTAGGATAGTAAATGCCAATACCTTAGACACCTTCAAATGTAGATTAGATAGACATATGACAGAGGTAGGGTGGGTATGAATCGGTTAGTGCTTATTAGAAAAATCATAAAAAGAAAAACAGAATAAATAAGTAGAGTAGAATAGAATAGGTTAGACATGCTGAAAATACAATTCAAAAATGGAGCTGCCTCGTGTGTGCCAGTAGGCATGTTGCAGTGTCCTCTATTCTTATGTTCTTATGTTCTTATGTTCTTATGTTCTAACCAATCGTAAGTATAGGTAAAAAGAAAAAATATACCTCCCCCCTGTCTGCTGAGGTATTCTGTTGAATAGTCACTCAAAGGAAAAAATTTTATATGAGTAAATCGAAGAATATATTTATGTTATTTTTTATGAACGATTCCTTAAGGGATTTTGAAACTTAAGCCAAGTTCATTCTTTAATGTTGCCAATAAGATATTATTTTTTCATTTTATTACTGCATGCACAGATACACGCTTTTTCTATTTTTTTTTTTCAGATACACTTTTTTTTTTTTTTTGAAAAGTGTATATCATCTTCATATGATAATCGTAACATTTTGAAGAGATAAAGATATTAACGATTTTGAGAAGCTTATCTAGAGATCATTATTGTTAATTACTGTCATTGTCGTGAAATTTATAATTACAATTGAGCTAATTAAGATAATTGAGATTCTCAGAGCGCATATTTTGAGTTTGAAATTTGAAATAATGATACTTAAGCCCTTTTATATCGTTTATTAAGAAAGGATAATCGTAACTTTTGTTGATAGTAGTAGAGATAAATAAATAAAAAAATAACAAATTCTTTTGAGATATCAGCTTTAATGTAAAATATTTTTAATTTACTATGCTTGTTTATTAACTATAATGATCAAATATGATTGTAGTATTTTGCTTAAAGTTCGTCGGAGGTATGCTTGACTTATAGCGACTGTGTGCTTCGATGCAACCCTCTGATTTATAAAAGGAGAACAGATTGCCATTATAGGCAAGTATGTGTATTTTTATTTCACTAGCGTTAATTGCAATGTTAAACAGAAAAAGAATGGATTTATGCTTTGATATCTCTTTATTTGTATACTAAGTTATTTTGTTTTTACTCTTTTTAGATGCTAGAAGGTCGTTGTGGTTTTTTCCCTTGTATATTTGGGCAGGAAGGCAAGTCATAAAAAGGGCCCCTAGAAACAAAAAATATACGTTTTCCTTTTGAAGAGAATAAGTTGACACACTCTCTCTCTCTCTCTCTCTCTCTCTCTCTCTCTCTCTCTCTCTCTCTCTCTCTCTCTCTCTCTCTCTCTCTCTCTCTCTCTCTCTCTCTCTCTCTCTCTCTCTCTCTCTCTCTCTCTCTCTCTCTCACGCATGCGCGCATCTTTTACCCCTTCCGTACTGAAGCATGTTATTTCTTTATGTTGACAGAATATTATAATTATTGATTTTTCTTAAATTCTTTTGCAGATTTACTGGATGATAAATGTGCCAAAAGTTTTATGATATTTGATATGTTTTTGCATGCTGATGTTGTATAAATACTGATAAAACGCCAGTATCATTTGTATATTTACTGTTATTCCTGATTTAGTATTTTTATTTCTATTTTTATTATCCTTATTATGATCATGAATATAATTAGGTATGATTATTAAATTAGCTGTTATTGTTGCTATCACTCCATGGCCCTTCTGCTAATTATTATTTTCGTAATGCTATCAGTAGTAACCAAATTATTTGTATTTTTATTTTGAATTCATGCTTTCATGTTACTGTAGTCGTTGTTAATAAGAATATTTCTTTAGTGGCTGTTCTCAGCATTTCATGACTTTTCTTTTTTATATCTATAGTGCACTAATGTTATGTATCAGTTACTCAGCTACGTCCTAAGTATCTTGGAATAATGATCTAATGGTGTAGACACATACTTACAATTGGCACTATTTCCAGGCAGCCCCTACCTGCAATTTTAAATTTCTTTTCACAAACCAGTCCCTCTTACCCGTTGGAGAGATTGCAAGCGCCTTCAAATACAGGGAGGCGAAGTATACCCTTTGAGTGCTTACATATGGCCATTGTTTGTACGCAAAGGTCATATCTATTTTCTCTTGCATCTGTAATAGCGACATTAGGCCCTAGTTTCTGCCCCTAGAATCTACTCCAGGCTATGTTTCATATTGCAGATTTTCAGCTGGAGGGAGATCCACCTCCGGTGAGGATGTACGTTGAGAGGAAGAATGATTCTAGGACCACCTCGAGATTCGTAAAACGCAGGGGGGGAAGAGGCTCATGACAGATATATCGGCGCTCTCCCGTTGTCTGGCTGGTCTCCAGAAACAGAATTTACAGTATGGTGTATGGGTTCAGTTTAGTTCCTGGGTTCAGTTTAGTTCCAGGGTTCATCCAGTGAGGACGTGCTTCCAGTAGCTCTAGTCTTGTCCATACTTAGTACAATGGAGAGTGGTGGTGTTCTTTGTGCTGGCGGTGTTAGTGGTAGTGGTGTTGGTGGTGGTGTCGTTGTTGGTGCTGTTTGTGGCTGTGCTGGGGATTTGTCCTCGTCTGGCGCAAGCAGACTCATTTTTAATTTAAGAAATGAGTTGGCCGCAGTCAGGCAGGAGGTCAGATCCTTAGCTGAGGAGAACAGGGATCTGAGAGGTAAGAACATAAGAACATAAGAATAGAGGACACTGCAACATGCCTACTGGCACACACGAGGCAGCTCCATTTTTGAATTGAATTTTCAGCATGTCTAACCTATTCTATTCTACTCTACTTATTTATTCTATTTTTCTTTTTATGATTTTTCTAATAAGCACTAACCTATTCATACCCACCCTACCTCTGTCATATGTCTATCTAATCTACATTTGAAGGTGTCTAAAGTATTGGCATTTACTATCATACTAGGAAGCTTGTTCCATGCATCAGCTACTCTATTACCAAACCAATTTTTACCAATTTCCCTTCTGAACCTAAATTTATCAAGCTTAAATCCATTATTACGAGTTCTGGTTTGATCATGAATTTTTAAAACTTTATTAATATCTCCCTTGTTAATCCCATTAAACCATTTATACACTTCAATCATATCCCCCCTAACTCTTCGCCTCTCTAGAGAATGTAGATTAAGTTTTTTTAATCTGTCCTCATATGGTAGATTTCTGATATTGTGTATCATCTTGGTCATTCTTCGCTGCACTCTCTCCAAGGATTCAATTTCCATTCTATAATAGGGTGACCAGAATTGCACAGCATAATCTAAATGGGGCCTAACTAATGCAAGATAGAGCTGCAAAATAACTTTTTCCGTCCTATTGCTGACGCTTCTTGAGATAAATCCTAAAATTCTGTTTGCTTTATTTCTGACTGCTGTGCATTGCTCTCTTGGCTTAAGACTACTACTCACAAGAACTCCCAAATCCCTTTCACACTGAGAACTCATGATTTCATGGTTATTTAGCTTATAACTAGTATTGTCTTTTATAGTACCCATTTTAACTACTTTACATTTTTCAACATTAAATTCCATTTGCCATTTGTCCGACCATTCAGATAATCTATTTAGATCTTCCTGTAAAGCATGAATGTCTTCTTTTCCATTTATAGTTCTACCTATTTTAGTGTCGTCTGCGAATTTACTAGGTTACTACTGATATCCGAATCCAGATCATTTAGAGGTAGAGGTGTTAACCAGGAAGGGACAATCGAATAGAGAAGACGACTGGAAAGTTGTGAATAAGGGTTCAACGAAGATGGTTCTTAAGAAAAATTATACTTTTAGACTACAAGTTGCTAATTCATTTAGTTTACTTAGAGATGAAGGTGACAGTGGCGGCAGTAATTCTTCAGGACCCATAGAGTCAGATAGGTGTACTAGCGATCGTAGAAATGGAAGTGGGAAAAGCTCTCAGGTCAAGAGCCTAGGTAAGTCTCCCAAGGTCGGAGTAACCCATCCTCCGGATAAGTCTCGTTCTTTGGTAATTGTAGGGGATTCACTATGCAGATATGTAGACAGGAAACTCAGGCATAAAGTTAGAGGAAAATATATTTTTCCTGGAGCAGGTATGAAGAAGGTGGGTGAGTCAATAAATAGCTGGATTGAGAAAAAAGATGTTGTTTGTTTGATAGCTGGGGGAAATGACGTGCAGGATGGTAGAAGTGAAGAGCTGATTAGGTTGCATAGACAAGCCCTGGATAAGATCAGGAAAAGGGGTGCAGTTCCTGTGATGTGTGGTATTCTCCCTAGGCTTAGCCAAAGTTCAGAGTGGTGGTCTCGAGCTATAGGAGTAAATGCTAGGATGAAAGTCTTCTGTCGGGAGAATAATATAGGTTTTATAGACGGGTGGGATCACTTCACTAGTCGTAAGCATATGTATGCAAGGGATGGAGTGCATCTTTCTAATTCAGGTGTCTCGGTATTGGCTGGTATGATAGACAGAGAGGTAAGGGGGTTTTGTTAGACACAAATAATGAAATGATTAATACTTGTGCAGAGAAATTAGTCAGTAAGGGTTCAGTAAATAGTGGGTCAAATAACTGGGAGTCTAAGGATAAGAACCATTTGTTACATAGAACAAATATTAACAAAAAGAATAGCCACAAGAAGGGTGAAGCTAGAGAAAGTTTAAAAGTATATTATACAAATAGCCGTAGTTTAGGTAACAAGATAGAAGAACTGAGAGCCATAGTATATAGTGAGAGACCGGATATAATATGCATTAGTGAAAGTTGGATTAATTTAGAAAGCAAACACCTTAAATCTGAGTACATAATTACAGGATACAAACTTTATAATGCTGATCGTGGTGCAGATAAAAGAGGGGGAGGGGTAATTATGTATATTAAAGATAGCCTCAGAAGCTGCATTAAGTCTGGAATTAAGACAAATCTAAATTCAGAAACCTTATGGGTTGAAATTAAAAATAATATTGAAAGTTTAGTTGTAGGAGTAGTCTACAGACCACCTGATCTAGACAATATAGAGTCGCAAGTTATATATGATGACATTTCTAAAGTGAGCAGGTCAAATAGAGTTTGCATTGTAGGCGATTTTAATTGTAGACATATTAACTGGGAAACCATAACAGGTGATAGTAGCTCTAAGGGGTTTTTGGAAGTAGTAGAAGACAATTTCCTTTCTCAGCATGTACTTGAAGCAACACGGGGGGTGAATACACTAGATTTAGTTCTTAGTAATAGAGAGAATATGGTTACAAATTTAGAAGTTGGTGAAAAATTGGGCAACAGTGACCATGATTCCATTAGATTTAACAAAATTTTCAAAGAAACTATAAAGGAAAATAAGAATATTGTTCCAAACTTTAGAGCAGGAGATTTTGAAGGCTTAAAAACTAAATTATCTAATGAGGTATGGGAAGGGATTTCTGGGGTACAGATGTGGGTAGTTAATCCAGCAGGGCAGGTCGCAGGTAGCGGATTACCCCGAAATTTGGGTACCACATGCCAAGGATTATCACAAGATAAGATCAATACATTAAATTCTCTCACAGGAAAGAACAGCAGTCCGTCAGTTAATATAAATTTGGATGAGGAATATTACAATTTTGTCATGACTCTTAAGAATAGTCAGAGAGACTATATTCCCATGAAACATTGCAGATCAAGAAAAAATGACCCTAAATGGATGAACAATAGAATAAAGAATCTTATAGATATTAAAAGAGGAATATACAGGAAACTAAAAAGAGGTGAAGAGCAGGTGAGGCAGCAATATATACAGTTAAACAGGGAAGTTAAAAAGATAGTTAGAGAGTCGAAAAGAAAATACGAAGTTAGAATAGCAGGAGAAGCTAAAGAAAATCCTAAAGGGTTTTATCAACATTATCAAACAAAATTTAAGGAAAAAGTCGGACCAATTGAAGTATCCAATGGCCATATCACAGATGACAATAAAGTGATGTGTACATGTTTAAATGATTATTTCTTATCTGTATTTACCAATGAAAACTTGGAAAATATTCCAGAAGTAGAATCCATTTACAGAGACAGTCCCGATAAAATACTTAGTTCAATAAATATTACGAGAGAGGAGGTAATAAAAGAAATAGATAAATTAAAGGCTCATAAATCTCCGGGACCTGATGGAATATATGCTAGAATATTAAAGGAATGCAAGGAAGAGCTTAGTTGTCCACTAACTGCATTATTTAATAATTCAATAAAATTAGGATCGGTACCCATGGAGTGGAAATTGGCAGATGTGGTACCAATATTTAAAAAAGGAGAACGAGTTAAAAAGAATAATTATAGGCCGGTAAGTTTAACGTCAACAGTGGGTAAGATTCTAGAATCCATAATTGCAAATAAAATAAGGGCACATCTAGAATTACACAGACTGATAAAACTTTCACAACACGGGTTTCTTAAGGGTTTTTCGTGCCTTACAAACTTACTGTCTGTTTATTCAGAAGTTTACGAGGCAGTAGATTGTGGCAAAGAATATGATACAATATATCTAGATTTTAGCAAAGCTTTTGATAGAGTTCCTCACAAAAGATTAGTTAAAAAGGTGGAAGCTCATGGTATAGGAGGAGCTGTTCTCAGATGGATCAAACAATGGTTAAAAGACAGAAAACAGAGGGTTTGCATAAATGGAGAGAAATCAGAGTGGGGCTCGGTTACTAGCGGGGTACCACAAGGCTCGGTACTGGGTCCCCTATTATTCATCGTATATCTAAATGATCTGGATTCGGATATCAGTAGTAACCTAAGTAAATTCGCAGACGACACTAAAATAGGTAGAACTATAAATGGAAAAGAAGACATTCATGCCTTACAGGAAGATCTAAATAGATTATCTGAATGGTCGGACAAATGGCAAATGGAATTTAATGTTGAAAAATGTAAAGTAGTTAAAATGGGTACTATAAAAGACAATACTAGTTATAAGCTAAATAACCATGAAATCATGAGTTCTCAGTGTGAAAGGAATTTGGGAGTTCTTGTGAGTAGTAGTCTTAAGCCAAGACAGCAATGCACAGCAGTCAGAAATAAAGCAAACAGAATTTTAGGATTTATCTCAAGAAGCGTCAGCAATAGGACGGAAAAAGTTATTTTGCAGCTCTATCTTGCATTAGTTAGGCCCCATTTAGATTATGCTGTGCAATTCTGGTCACCCTATTATAGAATGGAAATTGAATCCTTGGAGAGAGTGCAGCGAAGAATGACCAAGATGATACACAATATCAGAAATCTACCATATGAGGACAGATTAAAAAAACTTAATCTACATTCTTTAGAGAGGTGAAGAGTTAGGGGGGATATGATTGAAGTGTATAAATGGTTTAAAGGGATTAACAAGGGAGATATTAATAAAGTTTTAAAAATTCATGATCAAACCAGAACTCGTAATAATGGATTTAAGCTTGATAAATTTAGGTTCAGAAGGGAAATTGGTAAAAATTGGTTTGGTAATAGAGTAGCTGATGCATGGAACAAGCTTCCTAGTAGGATAGTAAATGCCAATACCTTAGACACCTTCAAATGTAGATTAGATAGACATATGACAGAGGTAGGGTGGGTATGAATAGGTTAGTGTTTATTAGAAAAATCATAAACAGAAAAATAGAATAAATAAGTAGAGTAGAATAGAATAGGTTAGACATGCTGAAAATACAATTCAAAAATGGAGCTGCCTCGTATGTGCCAGTAGGCATGTTGCAGTGTCCTCTATTCTTATGTTCTTATGTAATAGCGACATTAGGCCCTAGTTTCCGTCCCTAGAATCTACTCCAGGCTATGTTTCATATTGCAGATTTTCAGCTGGAGGGAGATCCACCTCCGGTGAGGATGTACGTTGAGAGGAAGAATGATTCTAGGACCACCTCGAGATTCGTAAAACGCAGGGGGGGAAGAGGCTCATGACAGATATATCGGCGCTCTCCCGTTGTCCGGCTGGTCTCCAGAAACAGAATTTACAGTATGGTGTTACAACCCAGACCTACCTCACAGCGTAGAGGTGAGGAATTGATGGAATCAGGTGAGGGAATAAGCCCAAGACCTAGCAATAATGGGTAAAGAAGGGGAAGGTGGGGATGAAAAAGGGAGATGAAAAATCCCTATATATAAGAACTTTTATGAACTTTAGAAAACAAATTCCACACTGATGAAAAAGGGAGATGAAAAAATCCCTATATATAAGAACTTTTATGAACATTAGAAAGAAAAAGTCCCCACTGTCTTTGAAAATTTTCGATGGACATCACAAAGTACATTAAAAAAAAAGTTTGTTGTGCCTTTAGCTTTTAAGATTTAAGTTAAGAAAACCTCAATGCCTCCCATAGAAGTAATATTCAGAAATAGAGAAACTATTTACCCTAGGTTTAATATTGTAAGTGTCATTAATGAATAGTTGTCATTCATC
>JAXCGZ010003884.1:140000-143820 GCA_037179515.1 Halocaridina rubra
TATTCCCTTTTTGATGGTTTGTGTTTAGGTATGGAATCGTTGGCTGCTTTGTGGAAGGCAGAGATGAAATCTTGTGCTAAAATGTTGATGTCTTCAGCTGCAGTGTAGTTTGAATGCCACTGTGTTAAGGATTGCTGATTTTTTTTTCCAATTTGCCAAGTTTTGATTCCATTTGGGAGGAGGAGGTGGAATTGGTGAAAGGTTAGGCAGTTAGATGATTGTCTGAGTGGTACAGTGATCACTCGTGAAGTGAGGATGTATGCTCCAGTTGGTGTGGGGAGTGAGGGAGGAGGTTATGAAAGACAGGTCTAGTCTTCCTCCTCGTACATGTGTTGGAACCCCGGTGTTTATAAGATGGATATTGGGGAATTCATCCAGAAGATAAGCAACATGTTTGCCGTCATCATTGTTTGGCCTTGTTGAGTTTAAAATTCTATGATGGGCGTTGAAATTGCCACCTATGAAGGATGGCTCTTCAGCAGCAGTTTCAAAGAGCTCTCCACCCTCTAAGAGGCCGTCTATATGCTTGTAGATGTTATATATCGTTAAGTTTTGATTTAGAAGTTGTATTTTAACAGGCTGGATCTCCACGTTGTCCCCGCAGCCTGGAGGGTTGATGTTGGTGCCTGGGATGCAATTTTTAACTAGAGTTATTAGTCCTCTCTTAGTATGGTTGTCTGCTGGTATTGTGAAGGTTTTGTATCCTGAGAAGTTGAATTCTTTTTGTTCTTTGAACAGCATTTCTTGTAGAAGGATGACGTCAAAGTCACCATCCTTGGCTGATGATTGCAGGGAGGCATACTTGGGCCTAATCCCACAAACATTCCATTGCAGAATCCTTATGGAGTCAAAACTTTGCTGTAGAGCTCTGAGGTGGTCTGTTCCTGTTCCTGCTCCCTTTTTCTGAGGCTTGGATATCGCAAGCTGTTTGACACTTTTTATCACCTCGGGTCAGGCACTTGGTCATGCCTCCACCAATAGACATTTAATAGAAGGGGGAACACCCCATAACCTATGGTGTGGGGGCATCTAAAACAATGTGGCTTACCTGCCAATTCAGGGTTTGGTTCAGAGAACAGAGAGAGCCACGTGAGACTTCTAACTTGCACATGGGACACTCATTGACGTGATTTATGCGTCAATAATAATAATAATTAATAGTAATAATAATTAACAATAATTAACAATAATTATCTATAATTGATAGTAATTAATAGTAATTAATAGTAATTAATAGTAATTAATAGTAATTAATAGTAATTAATAATAATAATAATAATAATAATAATAAAAATAATAATAATAATAATAATAATAATAATAATAATAATAATAATTATTATTATTATTATTATTATTATTATTATTATTATTATTATTATTATTATTATTATTATTGTTATTGTTATTATTATTATCATTATCATTATCATTATCATAATCATTATTATTATTATTATTATTATTATTATTATTATTATAAGTGGAAGTAGTAGTAGTAGTAGTAGTAGTAGTAGTAGTAGTAGTAGTAGTAGTAGTAGTAGTAGTAGTAGTAGTAGTAGTAGTAGTAGTAGTTGAAGTAGTTAAAATAATAGTAGCATGCTGACAAAACCAATGAGTTCTATTTAGTCCTAAGCATGTTAGCATTATGTCAGTATTATATATAATAAAATCTTAGAGAATAAACATTTTGTGGAACATATAGGAAGTTTGGTAAATTCTTAAAAGATCCTCTACTTGTGTTAGCATTTTACATAACTGATTATTAATACCTCCATTATTACAGGAGTATTCCCTGGTGATTGGAAATATGGAACTGTCTGCACGAAATCCAAATAGGGAGACACCGAAGATTAGGGTAATCAAAGACATAGTCAGTACCCAACTCCCGATTTTATTAAGAGATTTAGAGAAAAAATTATCCACATAAGACTTATCTACATAAACTGTTCTAGCACAAGTCGATGACATATTATATAGAAATATAGATAAGTATGGTATATCACTGTTTGCCTCATATGACCTTACCAAAGCATTAGACTCTCGCTCATCCGCCCCTTTTGGGAAAAATAAAAGTATTAAACAATCGTATGCAGTTTTTAAGAATAGAAATGCATATGTCATCCAACCTTTCCTTTAAATTTGGCGCTCCTCAGGCTCAGTACTCGGTCTTTTACTTTTTAATGTATTTATAAACGATTTACAATATTGTTGCTCAAAACGCAATGCTTGTCCTATTTGCTGATGATTCTCAGTTTCTTTTCCCCACGAATATAGAACATCTTGATATAGTTTAATATTGGAAAGAGAATTGAGAGAATAGTGAATTAATTTACTAGAAATGGAATAGAAATAAATTCAAGCAAACTTCATTTAATAATTATTGGATCAAAAGCTTATCTAGAACGCATACCCAAAGACCTAGCAATTAAAGTTGGATCTTTTTACATTTAGCGCAGTGCCTACTATCAGGAACCTGGGGATAAACCTTGACAGTCATTTATCATTGGAATCTCATTTTGAGAATGGATACGATAAGCTCTTCTTCTTGAACCGAACTAGCAGTTTATTTGACAGTTGCAGCAGGAAACTTATACTGGATGTTCAGGTTCTTAGCTACGCATCCAACTGATCAGTGGCATGGAGCGGCTGTAATAGAAGTGTGCCAAGAAAGGTTCAAAAGATTCAAATTTCCCTGCTAAAATTGCTGTTCATCATGGCAAAAAGTTTCACCGGCTAATACCATTTATTAAGGAGTTATATTACCTCACGGTAAAACACCAGATTAAAAAACATAAATTATTTTTACCCTGAACAGGACTTGAACCTAGGACACATAATTACTGTGCCAAGGCGCTACCAACTACACCATAGAAGGTCTTAAAGAGAAACAATCCTTACAGCTATATTTGCTATTCTAGGAATGAACACATTTTATCTGAATGCCACTCTGTTCATATTACAGTTTCCCTCAACCTCATCATGGCTTCGTTTTCGCATTTAATTCAAATCTCAATCTCATTTGGCACCAACAGTAATCAAATAAGTACTTTACTATATCTGAAAACATGAATAATTTTATTATTGTTGGTCCCAAATGACACTGAGATTTAAATTAAATGCGAAAACGAGGCCACGAGTGAGGTAGGGGAAATTTATAATATGAACAGATGGCATTCAGATAGAATGCGTTCATTCCTAGTGTAAAGGATACAGCTGAAAGGTTTGTTTCCCTTTTAGGCCTTCTGGGGTGTAGTTGGTAGCACCTTGGCACTGTAATTGTGTCCTAGGTTCAAGTCCCGTTTGGAGTAAAAATTATTCATGTTTTCACATACGGCGATCTGCTTATTTGATTATATATATATATATATATATATATATATATATATATATATATATATATATATATATATATATATATATATATATATATATATATATATATATATATATATATATATATATATATATATATATATAAATATATATAAATATATATATATATATATATATATATATATATATATATATATATATATATATATATATATATATATATATATATATATATATATATATATATATATATATATATATATATATATATATATATATATATATATATATACATATATATACATATATAGTTCCTGGGTTCATCCAGTGAGGACGTGCTTCGAGTAGCTCTAGTCTTGTCCATACTTAGTACAATGGAGAGTGGTGGTGTTCTTTGTGCTGGCAGTGTTAGTGGTAGTGGTGTTGGTGGTGGTGTCGTTGTTGGTGCTGTTTATGGCTGTGCTGGGGATTTGTCCTCGTCTGA
>JAXCGZ010003885.1:0-2500 GCA_037179515.1 Halocaridina rubra
AGTTAGATGGAGAGATAAATAGATAAATAGATAGATCGATAGATAAATAGAGAGTGAGAGAGAAAAGGTAGCTCTAATCGGGGCAGGTTTCAACCCCGAATCAGCAGAGAGATTTGGTGTTAGTAAGGGTGTCCGGCCGTAAGACACGAAACCAAATCCGGCTCTCATTTACAAGAGGAAGTGAGAAACAATGACTGCTGAAAGAGAGAGAGAGAGAGAGAGAGAGAGAGAGAGAGAGAGAGAGAGAGAGAGAGAGAGAGAGAGAGAGAGAGAGAGAGAGAGTACTGTTTCACGGAACACGTGGACCATTTTAATTTGCATATAAGTTACCTTTAGGGATGGGTAAATAATTATGACCACGAGCGGGTAAGTGTTGACTTATATTCTAATGATTACTAATAATGAATGCGCGCGCATGCGCTAGCGAGTGCTCTTGTGGGATCACGCTTCAGCCCTCATAAAAAAATAAAGCTTTTCCTCACACTTGCTATTTATAACTGCTACTGGAGAGAGAGAGAGAGAGAGAGAGAGAGAGAGAGAGAGAGAGAGAGAGAGAGAGAGAGAGAGAGAGAGAGAGAGAGAGAGGAGAGAGAGAGAGAGAGAGAGAGTACTGCTCCTCATATTGTTGTATGTGTGAGTGTATGTGTATATATATATATATATATATATATATATATATATATATATATATATATATATATATATATATATGTGTGTGTGTGTGTGTGTGTGTGTGTGTGTGTGTGTGTGTGTGTGTGTGTGTGTGTGTGTGTGTGTGAGTGTGTGTGTGTGTGTGTGTGTGTGTGTGTGTGTGTGTGTGTGTGTGTGTGTGTGTGTGTGTGTGTGTGTGTGTGTGTGTGTGTGTGCTATATATAATTTGGGTTTGTCTGAATACTGTAGAAGCTTATATACCAGGGACTGAATCTGTCGAGCGATCCGTCTATCGAAATATATATATATATATATATATATATATATATATATATATATATATATATATATATATATATATATATATATATATATATATATATATATATATATTTCGATTGACAGATCGCTCTATAGATTCAATCCCTGCTATATAGGTATCTACAGTATTATGATAAGTACATTTGTATATGTAGCATGGCTTGGAATTAAATGCGGAAACAATCCACGAGTGTGTTGCTAAGAGAGAGTAAATTAAATATTGGAATATAGTAGAATGCGTTCATTTCCTGGCTCCAGCAGTTAGCTGAGAGTTTTTTCTCTTCTCTTATACCTTTAGAGTTTATTAGCACGCTAATTATGTGTCCTCACTTCAAATTTCATTTTGGGGCAAAAAGGTATTTTATGTTTTCACGAATAATAATGTTTTTATTTTATTATTGTTGATGCCTACATAGCAGGGATTTGCTTTAAGTCTGTAAACTAGCCACAAGCTAGGTTAGGAAGAGAGCAAAATGGACATAGACATTCAGTAGTGTGTTCTTTCCCTAGCTCCAGCAACCATGTAGTAGGCTGGCCTATGGCAGCAGCCGCCCGTTGCGATACTACAGCTGAGGGGTCTTTTGGCCTTAAATAAGACTATCCAGGACTTTTCGATGATAAGTCTTCCTTCAGTTACGGTTCTTTTTTTATGCCTATATCAGCACCGGATATTTTTGGATACTAGCTACACATCTCTTATTATCCCTTCACATCTGACAAGTCACAGCACTCCCCATCTCTGCTTCTCTTTACTTTATGATTTCTTCGTGCCCAGGCCCAATGAGGGCAGTTAATATTTTCTTGGCCCGTCCTAATGTCATAATAAAAAAAAAAAAAAAAAAAAAAACACTTTCGGTTTTACAGTATGTAGCGCCTTAGCACACTGTGTCCTAGGTTCGAGGCTCGGCCAGGGGTCAGAATGTTTCATATATATATATATATATATATATATATATATATATATATATATATATATATATATATATATATATATATATATATACATGCAGTGTATGTGTGTTTATTACAGTAGGGTTTAGAGGTTACCATATAGCCAATTAAAATAATTCTTTTGTACATTATACCTTATATTAACATTATGTCTTAGCTACTCTTTAATACCAGGGTGACCCTCGGAAACCTCAAATCTTAGATACTGGAAAGATTTTCTTGATTAAAATTCCCTTTTTTTTACAAATCGATTGCTTGTGCACCAATTATTTCTTTTTTTTTCTACTCTTTAATACCATGCCGAATTTCCTCAGCTCCGCAGTGTTTAAAGATTCCCTAAGTTTCCTATCAGGGATGGAGACCGGGAATATTGGAGGTTGTGATGGAGGATGGAGATGATGGGGATTGCGATGGTTGGAGATGATAATTGTGGTGGAGATAGGATACTTCGCCGCGAATTTAATTGAAGTGAGCTTGTAGATGAGTGTGATGTGACCTATGAGTATAGACCTGGTGTGTTGGAGATTGGGATGGGTAGGAAGTAGATCTGGTGTATTGGGAGAATTTGGAGGGGAAT
>JAXCGZ010003885.1:20000-50000 GCA_037179515.1 Halocaridina rubra
GCTCACTGTTCTTATTTATAATGTTTTTCCTTTAATGCGATTATCATATTTTCATTAAATAAAGATGAAAAATGTGTCACACATTCGCAAGTTCCCGGACTTTAAATAGCTTATTATAAAGACTTAAGGTAATATATGGCAAACAAGAATTAAGGATAAGGTTATGTACAAAAGAACTTATAGTGAATTTATGAAGATAATTTACAAACGAGTTCTACCTACCTGACTGCTCTTGTTGGCCTGTGGTTTTTATATTACATTGATTTAGTCAACTCTATAGAAAAGGTAGCAGAAGGTATTTTTTTTTTTATGAATGTGACACCAGGACGGGCCAAAAAAAATAAATATACATATATATATATATATATATATATATATATATATATATATATATATATATATATATGTGTGTGTGTGTGTGTGTGTGTGTGTGTGTGTGTGTGTGTGTGTGTGTGTGTGTGTGTGTGTGTGTGTGTGTGTGTGTGTGTGTGTGTGTGTATTCATGTATGTTTGCGTTGGCGTGTGCATATATATATATATATATATATATATATATATATATATATATATATATATATATATATATATATATATATATATATATATATATATATATATGTGATTACCTAATTGATTACCTAATTGTGTTTACGGGAAAGAGCCCAAAGCTCGTATCTTCCCGTCTCTTGATCGCTTCCATTTTATACTTAGTGATACTTATCATACCTGTCCTTAAAACTATGGATTGAGATAGCATTAACTACCTCCTCGCTTAGCCAATTCCAATTATCAACTACTCTTACACTGAAAAAGTATTTCCTTACATCCTGCAAAGAACTTTTCTTACGAAGCTTCAAACTATGACCTCTAGTTCTAGAGCCAGCCATATCAAAATATCGATCCCTATCCACTCTATCATAACCATGAAGGAATTTAAAGACTGTCACCATATCCCCCCTCACTCTTCTAGCTTCGACTGATGGTAAGTCTAATTCCCTCAGCCTCTCATCATAACTGAGAATGCGTATTTCTGGCACCAGTTTCGTGGCATGTCTTTGAACTTTTTCAAGCTTAGCTATGTGCTTTTTCAAGTGCGGATTCCAAAAGGGGGCTGCATATTCGAGTTTTGGCCTCACATAGGTTACATAAATATTTTTGAACATTTCCTTGTCCATGTGCCTGAAGGCTACCCTTACATTTGATAAGAATGCATATGCTGCCCTTACTATGCCATTTATATGTATTTCTGGAGACAAATCTGCCAGTATGTTTACTCCTAGATCTCTCTCATTTTCTGTCTCTTGAAGTTGTACTCCAGCCACCGAGTAGTCAAGCTTGGGCCTTCTTGCACTTGTACCCATTCTCATTACCTTACATTTTGAAGTATTGAATTTCATTAGCCACTTTTCTGACCACTCATGCAGATTATTTAGATCCTCCTGAAGTTCTCTACCATTGTTCTCGTTTTTTACTTTCTTCACAATCTTTGCATCATCTGCAAACATATTCATGAATGAATTTACAGACTCTGGTAGGTCATTTACATATACAAGGAACAAAAGTGGCCCTAAAACTGAACCCTGTGGAACTCCACTACTAACTCTTCTCCATTCAGACACTGAGTGTCTTACTCTAACCCTCTGTTCCCTTCCTTCTAAGTAAGTTTTTATCCATTCCAAAACATTTCCACCTATTCTAGCCATTGATTGCAGCTTCCTAATAAGTCTCCCATGTGGAACAGTGTCAAACGCTTTCTGGAAGTCTAGGAATATGCAATCTGCCCAGCCCTCTCTTTCCTGTAAGATTTGGCTTACCTCGTCATAAAATTCTAATAAGTTTGTTACTGTTGATCTACCTTCTCTGAAGCCATGTTGCCTCACTGACAAAAAGTTGATGGATTCCAAGTGAAGAGAGATATGTTTCCTTAGTAGTTTCTCCATAAGTTTGCAAACTATGCTGGTCAAGGAAACTGGTCTATAGTTCAGAGCCGTATCCCTCCTTCCCTTTTTGAAGATAGGTATCACATTTGCTTGTTTCCAGCATCTTGGAATCTCCCCCGACTCCAGTGACTCCTTAAATATGATACTTAGTGCCACTGATATTGTGTTTGCGCATTTTTTAAGCACATGAGGGGATATGTCATCAGGACCTGTAGCTTTATGAACATCTAAATCCATCAGCGCTTTGCATACCTCTGTGGCTGTAAGGTTGATGTTCTCTAATACCGGCCCTTGAGCTTCTATCACTGCAATCTGAAGGGGTGGGGTATTTTCTACTGTAAATACTGACTGAAACTCCTTGTTCAATTCTTTGCAGATCTCTTCATCCGTCTCAGTGACATCTGCTCTCTTTAGCCTTAAAACCTATTCTTTTACCTTCAGTTTTCCTCTGATAAAGCTGTGGAAAAGCTTGGGATTTTCTTTAGCCTTCCTGGTGATGTCCCTCTCATAGTCTCTCTCTGCCTCTCTCCTTTTACTTAGGTAGTCATTTCTTGCTCTTTTGTAGGTTTGTCAGGCATTTATGTTTTTTCTCCTCCTATACCTTTTCCAGCATTTGTCTCTCCACTCCTTAGCTCTTTTACACCCATTATCGAACCATTTCTCTCTGGCATGAATTACACCTACTTTGGTGACAGGTATGCAGCAATCTACTATCTTCCCATATTTCTCACAAAAGATGTCATACATTTCTTGTACAGATTTGTTGTAAAATAAGGTTCTCCAGTCAATAACTGCAAAAAGCTCATTCATTTTGATGTAATCTCCTTTCGGATAGTTCCTCTTCATGTCCTCAGTGCCTCTACTCTCAGGAAGAATATCTTCAATGATATACTCCATCAACAACACACAGTGGTCACTCTTTCCAATTGGTGGTTCATACTCAATTTTTTCAATATCCAACACATTATCTGTGAACACTAGATCAAGTAGTGATGGCTCATCCCCACCCCTGGCCCTTGTTGGTTCCATTACATGTTGGTGTAGGAAATTCCCTTGTACGCAATCTAGGAATCTTGCCCCGAATGAGTCCTCACCACTGTGTGGGTCAAGATTTATCCAATCTATTCCTTTATGATTAAAGTCTCCCATAATCAAAATCCTACGTTTTTTTTTCCCGTGCCATGTTAACAACTGAGTTTATGACTTCAATAGTACCTATATGACTTTCCTCATAACTTCAAGCTTATTTTGGTTCCTTGGTGGGTTGTATACAACAGTTATAAATGGTAAGGAATCCCATCAGTGAAACAACACACAGAAAAAATAAAGCTATATTTCGGGCCCTAACTGGGCCCCTTCTCAAGCACAAGAGAGTGTAAAATAACAATGACAGAGGGATGAAAACCAAAAAGGACCCAGAAGGCCTGAGGGAATTAAAAGTTAAAGATAGTAAGACAGGTCTACTCCAAACAAAATAATACCCTCAATGAAAGAAAACCGACAAAATCATTAATAAGTCATTAACAAAAGAATATGTAAATCTCTAATTACGATTATAGATCGGTAACTAGATAACCCTTTAATATAAAAAAGCAAAGGACCAATGAGCTCAAAATTACAAAAAACAAACACAAGAAATGACAAGAATAATAAAAAACTAATAAAAATAAAAATAATAAGAACAAATATAAATATGCACATAAATATACATACATATACAAACACATGTACACACATACCCATATACATGTACATACACAAACATATACATATATAATTAAAATATATATGCATACACATACAAATGCACATACAAAACATATACCTATAAATATATAGACATGCACACATATTCACACATATTTTACTCCCTAGCATTGTTATTTTACACTCACTTGTGCTTGAGAAGGGGTCCAGTTAGGACCCGAAATATAGCGTTATATTTTGTATGTGTTGTTTCATTGATAGGCTTCCTTACCATATATATATATATATATATATATATATATATATATATATATATATATATATATATATATATATATATATATATATATATATATATATATATATATATATATATATATATATATATCGTCTTTCCATTTTAATTTCTATATAAATTTATCTCTGTAAGCCAGTATTAAGTATTTTGTCTTCTTCATATAAGTCTTTAATATATACGAGTAATATACAGTCTTATCTGTACTTTTTAGCTCGTATGACCAATATACAGTGACCTAAGCAAGTTTCCTATACTGCTATGCAAAAATGGAGCTGCCTCGTGTGTGCCAGTAGGCATATTGCAGTGTCCCCTATTCTTATGTTCTTATGTATGTTCTTATATTAATAAATCCTTTTTTACCCATTATCTCAGTAAGCCAAACGAGAGTATCATATCAGCTATACAACTACCCCCTTATCTTTGTATACTTATACACAGAACTACTTGTACCGATTAGTCATGTAAACCAAGAGAGAATCTCAGTACACTTATGGTTTCACATATGTATTTTTATCAGCCCCCAAACTTACAATTGAATAAACAAGTATACACTAATCTACAGCATCTTAATAATTATTAAGTTCTCTTCTATCCATTTCTATAGAAACTCGTGTTACTTCATCCATCCACTGAAAACATTCTCCAGCCCCTGGTCCTGATTTCTCCATCCTTGGAACGACGAAATTGGTTCCTTGCAATGGGTCTTTCCTTTGAATACCAACGTTGCAAACGTTTCCTTGCAAACAATGGCACTCGGTAATGGAAAGGCGATTCCTTGGAATATGATACTTGAGAGAGAGAGAGAGAGAGAGAGAGAGAGAGAGAGAGAGAGAGAGAGAGAGAGAGAGAGAGAGAGAGAGAGAGAGAGAGATTGTCTTGTTTGCATTCGAACCCTCATTCCCTGATATCCGTTTGACGAGATATGAAAGGGGAGTGTAATTACGAAAACGGTACCTGGGAAGTGGCTCATATTGGCCTCCTGTCGCTTTCCCCCCATTACTTACCCTTACTTCCAGCCACCACCCATCACCTATCGGCCTCCCCTTACAGCAGGCCTCTACTACCCTTCGCCCCTCCCTCCACTTCTCATGAATGAGTACTTGATTACCAAAGCTGTTTGTACATTAATTAAATTCTGTTTCGAGTAGTTTTTACTCTTGTTTATAGGCCGTTTCTAGTGAATGCTCTTTTTTTTAGGTGAGGGGATAAGAAAATGAGAGTAGTCTCAGTAATTGTATCAGTGGGATCAGTGTCTTGTTAGATATGTGGAGTCAGTGTAGAACGGTATCCTCACGAGCTGGAACTTTACTAAGGGCAAGCCTGCCCGTTTACCAGGGAACATTTTTCTCCACATAATTTAACGTGAAATATTGATCAAATAAACACATTAACATATGTGAAATCATGAAATATAATATGCCCCTGGCCGGGATTCGAACGTAAGATATAATGACTGTGGATGGGGCAACCAACTATACCACTGAAGGCAAAAGAGTAGAAACTAACTTCTCAGCTAAGTGTTTAGTTAGAGAATGAACACATTCAGATGAATGCCTATACACAGCTTTCTTCTTCTTCATAATCTCACTCGTGGTTTGTTATCGCATATACTTAAGATCCCTTGTGATATAGGCATCAATAATGATTAAATAAACACATAAAACACAATTGGCCCTTGTCCTTGATTTGAAGGACAAGGGCACATAAATCAGTGTGCCAAGGTACTACCAACTACATTCCCTAGCTTAGCAGGTAGATGAAAGGTTTTATTTTTTCTTATACCTTCGATGGTGTAGTTACTAGCGCCTTGGCACATTTATTATGTGTCTTAGGTTCGAATGCCAGCCAGGGGCAAATTATGTTTCATGTTTTCACATATACGGTTCTTTTTCTATGCCTGCATCAACACCGAATATTATCGAATATTCGTTACATGTCTCATATAATTTCTGCACTTCTGACAAGTTACAGCACTACCCATTTCTGTTCTCTCTATGTTTTCTTCGTACCCAGACCCGATGAGGGCAGTATTTTTTTTTCCATCCTGGTGTCACAATCATAAAAAAAATATATATATTTTAGTATTAGTGATGTCTATATAGCATGGGATTTGAATTAAGTGCGAAAACGAAGCCACGAGTGAGATTGGGAAGATGAAGTAAAATTGACGTCAGTATTCTTCTGAATGCGATCATTCCCTAGTTTAGCAGTTAGCTGAGAGGTCTGTTTCTCTTTATATACTTTCGGAGATGTAGTTGGTTGGGAATAGAGAACACCTAATTAACTACAAATTCGAAAACTGTCATAGTTGAGTTTCACCATCTATCTGTTTATCTATCTACCTACATATCTGCCTGTGTGTTTATCTGGTTCTGTTACCACGATTTGAAGGAATAAAACAAAACGCATATCGAATTTTCCAAGTGAATAATAAAACTTATACTCATTCTTCTTCTTCTTCTTCTTTTTAGGTGACGAATCAGAGCAGTCTGTATCGATAATGTTGAACTGTCAGGAATCAGAAGTTGTTTTTGTTAATATCGCCACACCGCAAGACTTACAGGTAAATTATTATTATTATTATTATTATTATTATTATTATTATTATTATTATTATTATTATTATTATTATTATTATTATTATTATTATTATTATTATTCAAGACCCACAGGCGAATTTTCTATTTCTTCTTTTTCATTGGCTCTCTAAGATCTGTGGATGATATCTTTTTATATTATATATTTTTTTTCAATCCACACATCATCATCACCTAATCTTATATTTCCCATTCTCGTGACTGAGTTCGCAATCCAATTTGTTCCACAAGTGGCCTGCCATATTAATTTTCAGTTCGTGTACTGATAATACCTACTTGGCATGGGTTAGGAGATGACAAACTCCATTACTGGCTCTGCCTCATGGGATTAAACTCTCGCTCTAATCTCTGTTTGATTCATCGTTAAATTACAAAGTAATGGAGCTTTTCCTGTTTGTGTTTGTCTGTTGTTGTCAATTATATATTTGGGTAGTCATTTAATTTTAATCTGTACTTGAAAACCATCTTTCTGTTTGGTGTACAACTGCAGACTCACGTATCAAGCCATATATGATTTGACTTTTTTTCTTTCATTTCCGCATTGCATACTTAATATAGTATTTATTTTTCAGTGGTGAATTATTATTATTATTATTATTATTATTATTATTATTATTATTATTATTATTATTATTATTATTATTATTATTATTATTATTGTTGTTGTTGTTGTTGTTGTTGTTGTTGTTGTTGTTGTTGTTGTTGAATTTCTTCTTCTTTTCAGAATGAAATGGCTAGGTCTCCTCCTGCAGATGGTTGGATGATCGTTTACAGTATAACTGACAAAGCCTCTTTCCAACGTGCTGGTGAGGAAATGTCTCGGCTCAACAGTGGTGGCCTTTTGCGAGGTCGAGCCCTCATTCTCGTCGCTAACAAGTGTGAGCTGGTCAGGTCAAGGGCGGTTAATGTAGATGGTAAGAAAAAGAGTAGCATTTCTCTGTAGTATCATTTATATTCACTGGTAAAACCATCAAAATTAGACTGGTAAAATAAAAATCATCATTATTATATATATATATATATATATATATATATATATATATATATATATATATATATATATATATATATATATATATATATATATATATATATATATATATATATATATATATAGTGTGTGTGTGTGTGTGCATATATATATATATATATATATATATATATATATATATATATATATATATATATATATATATATATATATATATATATATATATATATATATATATATTATATATATATATATATATATATATATATATATATATATATATATATATATATATATATATATATATATATATATATATATATATATATATATATATGGGTACAAATGTTTTCACATATGTAATGTGCTTATTTGATTAATATATATATATATATATATATATATATATATATATATATATATATATATATATATATATATATATATATATATATATATATATATATATATATATATATATATATATATATATATACTCTATTGTATTTTACTAAAGTTCTTTACAGGACTTTGCTACTGTTTCTTTAAAGATGCTGCGTGTAGTTGATTGAACCATTATTTTTAAAGTTTTTGCTTTTTGTTTACACTACAGCGTCATTGCTTCACTAAACGTTTATAGATGATGACGACATTATTTCTTTTTCAGATGGACGTGACCTTGCATGCAGCTATGGTAGCAAATTCATGGAAATCAGTGTTGGCATGAATCACAGATGTGATGAACTGTTGGTTGGTACTCTGAACCAGCTCCGTATCAAAGCCGAAATGGAGAAAAGCTTTGAAGATGAGGCGCCGAAAGAGAGGAGTTGGACAAGGTAAGACATACTGTTGTTGGATGTTCACCCTTGAGGGTGAGCAGACCTTCCACTTGTGGCCCGCAGGTGGGGATAAGACTTACTGAGTGGTATTTTCTTAAGTACCTGAAAAACTATAGCCACATCACCTTCTAGAAAATAAAAACTAGGTAAGGGTAACAACAAGGCTTTTAAAAATTTTCTTTGAGGAATTCAGGCATGAGTGATAGTGTCGCATAAGGACCATGCTGCCCTGAGGTCTTAGTATTTTTATGAATAGGGTCATTACGCCTTCTTCAAAGTAATCTATTACTTTATCATTCGAATTGATTTACATCTCTTCGTGCTGCACAAAATACGTAAGTATTCCTCGTTATGGTAAACATAATCATCTGTGTTTGGGGAAGTTATTTCCCCATGATGACAGAATTAGGTCATAAAGTATCCCAATGCCTTCTTTTCAGATCCAGGATGTTGTGGACAGAATATATTATTCCATTAGAGTTAGAGTGTAGATGAACCTACAACTTTAGTGGCTTTCCACAAAGCTTCTAGTGTCATCTTTAATAGCTTTGGCTAAGGAGAGAAATTTGGACTTAAAGATGTAAAGAAAGGGATAAGTTACACGCACTTTGTTATTTACTGCGTGTTCTCATCATGACTGTTGTCTGGCACTCTGGCATCGTAAACTACTAATCTATTATGACCAATCAAACGACAAAGTAGAATGTATTTTAACAAAGTTATGAAAACATCTTATGACTGAAAATCCTTCTCTTCCAGTAGAAAGGCTGTATCTTTCTGTTTTGCTCATTTATTAGTATTCGTTTTCACTGTCGTGTGTATACATTTTGCTATTAAGTCAGTAGACTGCAAAATCTGTGGACGGTATATAGGAACACTTGAAGATCTCGACAGCCTTAAGCTTATCATTTTCTGTTTTCATCGACTCGTAAATTTTGCTAACATTAGTGCAATTCCTATCATTGGTACGATGCTTTTATTCCTTAAGGGAGGCTGAGGACACTTGGAAAAGAGAGTATAACCCATAGATAGGACCGGACAATTGATCATGCCCCATGCATATTGTAAGTAAAATAAGTAAAAGTAGGATACAATGGTAGATTCAAGGCCACGAATTTCAAGTCGTTAGAAGTGGTTGTTTGGTAACATTTTAAAAATTATATTATGACTGATTAAGTATTATCACAAATTAGTCCTTGTTTATTTAATAACTTCCTTTAATTCCAGGAATCGCAGCCTCATGAGAGCCTCTATGAAGGCCAAAAGAGTCATCAATAGGATTATGGGGAAAACTGAAGCAAAATACAAGAATTGTGAGGATTTCCAGAGCTAGGGTCATGGGAGCTGTAGCTTTCATAAGCAGTCACTTACAGCAGGTGAGAAATTCTTTACTACTTTTGAATGAAACTCGTGCACTATTGGTCACAAAGCTGTAAAAAATAGGCTGTGTTCTATACAACAGAGTTTTTGTTCCCCGCATTTATTTTAGAAAATTATATTGTGGGTATACTTAGAGCTTTCAAGTACTGTACCTTAGTTATGGGGAGCATCATCGTACCCTCATAAGTCGAGTATATTTTGCGAAGTCTCTCTCTCTCTCTCAAAATACCTGGTAGAAGAGGTGAGGAGAGAGGTTTAGTATTCTTAAACCATGGGTGGCTCTTCAGATATTTTGCTACAGTTGTAAGCGCCTTATTATCTTCTAAACAGTTGAAGGGTGTTGAATAGAACTCCATTCCGTTATATTGTATTTCATACTCTGTATACGATTTTCTTTTTTTAGAATTGAAATTTTTCTTTGCATTTGATGAGCAGTTTGAGTGTCAACAGCTAGAGGTTGCTTTCACAAGACATATTTATTTGTATTTCAAAAGGAAAACTTAAAATAATTTTCATCCAATTTTTTAATTGATAAAGTTTCCTATAAATAAATATAGGTTGGTATTAATAACGAGAACTTTTCCACTTATAACTGAATGCATAATCGTAGAGAATTTTTTTTTTTTTTTTACTTTGGGTAAACATTCATAACATTAAAAAAATACCGATACCTGGATGGACTTCATATCACTTGCAGTCCTTAAATGACTGAAATTGCTGACATTAGTTGTTAAGTGTATGGGTAGGGAGTGCGGTAGTGAAGTAGTTACAGTGCTTGACTCTACCAATGAAAAACCCGTATTTGATCCCACTTTGGGGTGCTCCTAAGGGCATCCAGTCTTAATTCCCAAGCTCCAACCTGTCTGTGTTTTTCCCCATTCGAATGGGAGTAGAGAGGAAACCCCATATTGATTTCATTAAGATATTAAAGAGTGAATAAAATCAGAGTATGAAAGAGTAATGAATGGTTATGTTTGGCCGTCCATATAGAAATTATTGAGTGGATGGCAGAATGAGAGAAGTGGAGATAAATGATGGGCCAGATAGACGATATAGGAAGGTAGCAACTGGGAATTGAGCAAGTTGCCATTTGCAACTTTGGTTGATTTGGTAGCAAGCTTAGAGACTGATAAAGGATTGTGATAAAATAGGTTGAAAAATGAAACTCCAAGCTCATGTGTAAACAGAGCTGGATAACCAGGTACAGTTTCTTAGCCCTATAGCAAGTTAGAAAGATTTAGGTAAACTAATTTCAGTTAATAGTCATAAAAACAGAGAAGGAAGGGAATGGAGTTACTGAGGAAGCTGAGTTGGATGTGGATAGAGAGAATTATATCAAAGGTTATTCAAGCCTGAAGGAATAATTGATCATATAACACTATTGTATAGTGTTAGACTGTAGTTGAGAAAAAGTAATTGAAGTGCCTTGGAGGAATTTATAAAATGATTCCAGAGAAATGTGAGAGTGAGTAAGAATAGGAATGGTGTAATGAAGAGAATGGACCAAAAAGTAGCTGAATTGGACATTGAGAATTGAGTAGAATGATAAAGAGAAGACATATTGCTATATAAAATTACACTTATTCATAGGCGTTAGTATTTAAGCGATTAAGTATTAAGATTTTTTTTACATTTGATATTATGTTCTTCAATAGCTAATGGGGTGCACAACTGTAACAATAGAGCTGAAGAAGGGGGATTAACATTCCCTAAATGTCCTCACCTCTTCACTTGTTTTGCAGCAAGAAATGCAAATCACGGAGGGAGATATTGGTGCCCTTTAGCTCAACTGTCCCTCTTAGTCGAGTCTCATGACACACTGTGTGTGGATAGAGTACTTTCTCACCATTATCAGAGATTTTTCCTTTAAGTTGCCACTCTATTTGTGAGGAAGGAAATGTTGCTCCCCCATCAGCAGGATATAGGTGCAGGAAAATTAATACCATGAGTAGTATCTAAATACCTTAAGGTCTTTTCAATTTCTTGTTGAAAAAAGAATTATTTTCAGGAACCCAAAATGCCGACACGACTGGTTAGCGAAGAAACCCTCCAAAATCTCCAACCTCACCCTCCTCTCCCTTTCTCCAATTTCTGTAAGGTTTCTGCTTGCTGGGGCTGTTTTCTACAGGAATCATTAACTTTAGTATATTATCATCTGCATCTCATGCGCCTTAGTTTCATCATGAGACAACTCATCACATTGTCAACTGTATTAGATGCTATTGCTGACCTAATGGCAGAAGTTAGCTTTACTATAATTTAGATATTTTTCTTTTTGGTGTGTTGCATGCATGTTACACAATGTCTTTTTTTGTAGAACATGCAAGTTATTTGCGGTTATTGAAATTCAAAACTGTATAGCCCATTTAAATGGTCACATTTAACTCAAGCTTTAGTATTACTGTACTATAAAAGTTGAGAAAACTAAATTTGATCTTGGTAACTTCAGTTAAAATCTCCATTCTTAGTTCTGAAATTTTACACAAGATTTTAGAAGATATTATTTATACAAATTTCTTAAATCAGATGACAGTTTATATCCAGAAGCTTATGAATTATGTCCCAAATGCAAAATTTATTTGAGCCTGAATATGGCATCAAATGAGCTTGTTCAAGTGGCAAAATGAAGACGGCCAAACTTACATGTCTTCTAGAATAATGGATTTACTGAATTATATTTAATAATTTTATACAACTGCTTATTGTAACATAGTTTTTACATATCAGACATTTACATTTACACGAGAGTAAATACTTGCGTCTTTGACACGCAATACCTGCATCACTCCCTCTACAAGCAGGATGAAATATTCTCATATCATGCCTTCCAAAGTAATACTAGTCGTACCTATTATAGATTAGTTAGTACAGTGGATTGGTTTATATACCTAGATATTAACATTTAGTCATGATAGATCAAAAAAGCTGTTAACCTACATGATGCGGGTGATATATATTTATTTACTGAATTTATATCAGAGCATGAGTACGGATGCTACAAGTTACCAATAATGATACAAGCCTTATATTGGTAATTACTGCAAGTACCCTGATAACTGTCGTGTAATTACTATCGTGTGCTAATCTCGTATCAAACAAGTACAGTATTGACAGATTCATTGTAGCGTTGTCAGTGTTTATATCATGAATGAATTTTCTTCACATGTGGAAATGTACATTTTGATGCTGTGCATTTCTCACTTTTGACAGTTGTAAACAATATTCATTTGTTTTTTTTAGATATTAATGAACTATTCTGAAGTTTTAAGACACCGTTCTGAAGGAATCTGAAATGATGATTTGCAAAAATTTTCTTTTATAGCACAGCCTGTGCTAGAAAACATTTATAAATACTGTATAATATAATATTGGCATAGTGCTACAAGAACTTTTTTATACCTAATAAATAACTAGATAATATTATTATGGAAGTAGCGCATTGTTTTTCAGGAGAGAGAAATTTAGCTTTTTGTTACCTATGCCTGTTTTCACATTACTCTCTACGGTATTATAGAGTTATACTTTACAAAATTTGAATTATCACCTTTTTCATTTCTTGTGAATAATAATAACATATCTACAAATGATATCACTTCATAGGTCATAGCAACCCGAAATAGTCTGTTCTTCGTTAGTTCGATCGAGGATCACAAATGAACCCTTCCCTCGGAAACACATCTCTTAGTCAGTGAGTTGACATGCTTCTAAATCCGAGCTGTCAATAAAGCTAGCCAATGCCCTTATGTAAATGCATAAGATGCGTAAGCATGTTTTTAAATAATTTTTTGAAGATCAGTCTGAAATTGCTACAATGATGGAGATGTTTTGCTTGCCAGTGTAACTAACTTCGGAAAAACAAAGAATTTATATTACTGTGTCGTCCATATTTTACATTTACCTGCTACAATTGGAAATGGGCATCTAATAATGGGATTCTTTCACTAGTTGGCATTATTTTATTGACAGTGTCTGCCTTTGAAAACATGTCATTTATGAATTTCAGCCTTATTATCAAATACCACAAATACATTAGATATAGATCGTGAAAAAACGTAATATATACCTTTGTACAGTATTTCAGCACATGTTAAAAGTGCAAGAAATCCAGAGTATGTGTAATATGTACACAAAGGCGCATTTGCAACGACACCATATTTAAAATGACCAAGATGTCATACTGTTTATATATACCGAACACAAACAAGGGCTTCCCATATCCGTAATTCTTAAGGCTTTGTGTACAGTACTTCTCTTATTCTTCTATTTATTTGGTTTATAGATTTCATACTTACAGCAGAAAGACGTAGTATTGTAGCGTACCATCTCGTTTGTACACACTACCTTTGTAACATATATTTCATTAATCTTTTGTGAGTAAGGCATCCTGTATATTTATACAGTGTTATTGTAAACAGAGACTACTGTAGTGTCAATTATAATGTATTTTTGTGATGCATTCACACGTACAGTAGATTCGCAAATTCCTACGTACTTGGTACATTGTACATGAATATTATTATATACTGGTATACATACCGCTCCCTTTGTATATCAAACATCACGATTTGGGTGTTTAAATAGATACCAGGATATTCCCAATAATTATAATATAAATTGAGAATGATCCTGCATTGAGCCCAAAATGTATAGAAATTATTTAAATTCCCTTTTCGTGGATAACTTTACTTTTCCCTTTGTTCATGTGCTTGCCATCGCAGAGAAACTAATAACCGTATCTGTAACCTTTTTGTTAAATTTCTTAAATTCTTTCCAGTTTTATATGCAGATTAATTTCATTAGACAGCAGATCAGTTCTGTAACTGCTTAGGTATATTTATTAAAAAAAAATATTTTTGTATCATGTATCAGAAAATATATATGGATCTTGCTGACGATGACTTAAAAGTTATTGATCACAGATCTGTAATCTCAAGTTATGGCATGAATGGGCTGCTTCATTTAGAAATAAAATATTTTCAATTTATATAAAGTTCTGTTATCAAATGTATTTGCTATGTCATTCAGTTGAAATAATATGTTACCTACTAGTCCTTCCATTCTTGAATCTACTGTACAGTGTTGATTTCTAAGGCTGTTGCCTAAACAAGAAAAGGAACTATTAAACAGGTAATTTTATTTTCTCATCCTCAAACTGTTCTGAAAATAATTGAGGTTTTTATCTTGATATAATTCATCCATTATAACTACAGTATTATATTTGGTATTCAATAAGAGTATTAAAACATAAGTTTGCAGTTCTATATTAATGTTGGTTTATCGTTACTATTCTTACCAATATAAAGTCAAAGATGTGTCAATTATAAACAGTATTTGGCTTTATGGAGAAGCCTTATAATTATAAATGATCTGTAGTTTACTTTTGAACAAATTATTCATGTCATATCCAAATTATTTTGATACAGGGCTCTACAGTTACTGTATCTGTATATGAGATAGAGAGATTTTTAGGCTTGTAGTTCCTTAAAAAGCCAGGATAGGAATTTCGGATTTCTTTTTATTTCAAAACTCATTTCTTCGCTTTTGGCATATTACCATTGCATTCTCCACGTGCCATTATTTATATGTACATAATGTATATATATCTATATCTATAACAGTTGCATTTCTCGGTATGTTCAAAACCGAGTTGTAATTTTTAAGTACAGTAATTTTAATATCATTTCCCCCTGCCCCAAACCCATTAATTACACCTTTGAAAGAATATTAGCATCAACTTCAAAGATTGCTTTATGCGTGTCATGGTACTTCAGCTTCTTAATTCTAATTTCAGTGCTGAATGGTTATTGCAGATATGGATTCTATATCAGCAAAAGTAACTGTAAACGTAAAAGCATTGTTATTTTTATAAACAAATTCCTTGAGACATGACAATATATATAGGTAGACGTAAAATTTGGAGGAGGTTTACAGTCTTGGAGAAGACACTGTCTTATGGTAAAAACTGTAATTACTGTATCATCTACAGTTAAAGCTTCAAGTCTTTTACAAATTTATACGAATTTTGAATTTATTGAATGGGGAAAGTACAGTACTCTATTAGACTAAGACTAAAAGGCAAAACTAGTATTCTCTCTTAGAATTTTGAACCAATAAAGCAGAGAGACTGATAGTTTTTTGTTGGTTTTGTATTGCAACAAAAATTTTTGGGTAACATATCTCGTGGCTATATGTCATAGTATATTAGGTTTTCATTTTCAATCATCTAAGAGGCCTTTTGCTAAAAACAAAAACCTTGTGCCTGGATTAGAGGACAAAATTACATTTCAGAATGTAGATTACAGAACGATTTTTGCAAGTCTTTTACGAAAATGTATACAGTACTTTATAGTTATGGAGTAGCACATTTTGCAATTGCATATTTTATAGTAGTCAGTCACATGATCTTGATAAACTACTAGAATAACAGTTGACATTGGCATGTACTTATAATAAGTAACTTTTGGAAAGTGATAGAGGAGTATTTTAATGCCTTAATACACCAGTATCGGAGCTTGTAACTAGAAAATGTACTCCTTAAGTGTGATTCGTCTATTTTGATAAGTGGTTAAATGTTTTTGCTACATTTAACACTCTATATGACATCATAGTAGGAAACTTTTATGGTACATTGCCAGGTGTTTGGTTTATAACTGTACATTATAATCAGGAATATGTTAATTACTCTATATAAAGTGTAATTTTTTTTATTCTTGTGCAATTTAGGGGAAGTTCTGCGTGTATTTGAAGCCTATGTTTGAAAGACTGTAAATTCACTGGCCTAAGCTGTTATCACTATATATGAACCTAACCTATGATTCAAAAATTTCCCTAAGAAATGTGTCCACACTCTAAATCAGAGGTAAAAATAGTATATTAACATTGGAAATAGCTTACATCATTTATTACTTGTCTTTGTATAATTCTAAGGCTTGATTATATCAGTTACATTCAGAGTGCCATATATAGTGCAGACTTATTGCCATGTGTTTTGTTATTCTTCTATCACCTTATATTAAATAATATATATTGTGTCCACCATTCATCGGATAATCAAGATTGCATATGATAAGGATTTACAATGCTATTTACATTCATACGTAACAATATAATGAAATTGTGAAACTTCTAAATTATATAAGAATATGTAAGTAATGGCTAATGATGTGAAGTTTTACACATTTAGAAATCTTCGACTGTTTTTTGGAAAAGTTTTTATCGCTTATTGTTTTTCAAGATGTGAAAATTATTTGACTACATGAATTAGCTACATTACAGTACCATAAATTAGTATTATACATTATTTTAATTGCAGTATTTTGTGTACTTTAATCAAATACCAGTAATATTTATTCAAGTAATACTAGGTAATTTCTGAGAAACGTGACTTAACTTTTAGTGGATGAGAATGGATTGCATAGCTCGTGCTATAGAAAAGCAGATACACTGGTTGGTGCTAATAACATGCAGCCTAACTACCAAGTAGGTAGAAATTACATCTTTTCCCCTTTGCCACTTATTACATTAGATGTTTTAGTCATTAATTTTAGATGTTTTTTAAGTTAACTCTTTTAATATCCCATTCTGGATTCATATATGGCTGGATTCACTACTGTTTGTAAAGATAACTTGGTGAAAACTCAACCTTGGAAGCAATCACAAGAGGGTAACCAGTTCGATAGATATTATCCACATCTTTTCCAATATAGTGTCACTTGCAAGCAGCTTTCCCGCGAGGCTGTCATGAGACAGTTTATGGGAAAGTTGCAAAATCAAAGTGAGAGAATTGCTCCCATGGTTAGTGTACAGAACCATAGTGTAGTCTATTCAGTCCCATCTTATGTAATAAAATATTTGTAGCCACCATGCATATATAATTATGGTTGATGCTCAAGCATTTAAAGGGTGAAATTCTATAAAACTGAGCCCCTGTATTGTGCCTCCATAAAAATTAGACATGCCCCAAACCTACCTAAATGTATTATGGGGAACCCTCACTTTGCCTTTTTTTTTTCTGTCTTTTTTTACTTTTTCTCCCACATCTTTCCAGTCAAATATGGTTTGTGTTGTCGTCATAGGTGATAAAGAAATTGGTGTATTATTTTCAGAATCTATAATTAATTGCTAATTGGATAAACTAGGTAAAGTGATCTGTACAAATATGTAATTGTAAACTACCTCCCATCAGCTGTACAGTATAGTTAATATTTGTATTCAAAAATTAACAACCTCGCTGCCAATACAGAAAGAGTCTGCAGGCTGTTGTGTGTCGCGGAGTCAATGACATCATAAAATTTATTCCTAAAACGGTGGATATAATGGATGTATGCTCTTAAGGATGATGACTGGTGCCCTACATTTATGTTTTCTTAAAAAGTTTATTCTATATGCCTTAATATATCAGACATGGTTTCCCAAAACCCATACAGTATCACCATGTTCCGCAAACCCTAATCCCTTCCTAACCTCCAAATCCTACCAAAACCTTCATACCCATACGATATAAATGGGTTGCCTATGAATCAACAGTTTTATTACTTACATATGTTTTAATAAGAGTCAGAAGACAGTTTTTTGTAAATAATTTTTAGTATGCTATGTCTGTTTTTATATTAATATATGTATAGCAGTATATTATTACAAACTATCAATAAGTAAAAACATGCCAAGTATCATACCGTATATTTCTAATGTGATAATTATTGTTTTTGCACATGTACACCATAGACAGCTGGCACAAGGCACCTTTCAGATGATTTGCAATTCACTGAAATCTACTTCATACCAATTTACCCATTTTTTATCCAAATAATGTTTCCAGAAATGTATTTTGAAAAAGTACCCAGCCCTGGGTTCAAGACTTAGAAGGCTCTTCACCATTTAAGGGTTAAAATTTCTGTTGTACTTACGAATAACAGAAGTGACGTTAATATTGCTTAAACTACTATTTCATTTTATTAATGGAAGTAATATTAAAGCATTGAATTATAGCAGTGTTATATTTCATCATTCTTGTGAGAAATAATGTATTCAAAAGATAAAACTTATTTCGTTTTATCTTTCCAATACATTATTACTTCTTGCCAGAAAGGGGATTTTGAATATTGTTTACCAAGTAACGTGGATAGATGTCCCAATATGACCTTACATTAGGTACATTACATTGGTAATTTATTTAATTTGCATTATTTGCCCTCACAAATTCATTTACTAAAAATTCTGAAATTTCATAAGTTGATAATCATGACAAAAATGTAATTTAATCTTAATAGTCTTCATTTCCTTAGAATTAAATATTTTTACAGAGTAGTTTTGGAAAAGTATAAAAAGAGGGTCATTAATTACATGCATAAATTAGAGGTTTCTAGTATCCGAAGTTGAGACAAGTTTGAATTTGAAATTTAGTTAATAATACTCAATGCAGTAAATGAGAATGTAACACTGCTATATGACTAAGCAATATAAGCAAAGTATTAAAAATCATTTCTGCCAAAAATTCCCTTTGTGATAGTATCGTTATATGCTATGGAGCCAAGATTCATGATAGATTTAATATTTTCAAAAGTTAGTTTTTGTACACCTTGTCTACCAAACTCCAAAAACATAGCGTAATGAAGTACTTTCACAAATTGTCATCCATGATAATTTTTGGCTTGCTGTTTAATTCTGAATGACCTAAAACAATACAGAAGAGTATTATAAATACAGTATATATAGGGTCTGGAAGAGCTGTATATCTATTTGAAGTACTGTACATCCAAATAATGTGAACATAAGTATATAAACATTACAAGTAATGTACAACAGTACATTGCAGTATAGTGTCATACAGTTGTTTATCATGTGCTCTCCAAAAGAAAAAAGAAAAAGGTATAATTATTACGACTTTGGCTGACAGCTGAGATTGGAACAGATTGCGCTCAGGTACTGCTTCAACTATAAGCATGATTTTTCAAATTGTATTAGTGGAACATAAACAAAATTGTTGGGGGGAAGAAAGATATATAATTCTTCATCTGACAACACAAACCATGACTGTTCATTAATATGGATATTTCACGTTTTCATGTTTGATATATATATGTATACACTGTGATCTTTGTATGATCAGTAAACGTTTGTTATAATGACGGGTTGCGATTACTTAATCTCCTTTTAAGATATTTAGCAAAAATAATTACTTGGATCTCCTATGGCTGCTGCCAAAAGTTAATATATTTTTATTTCTAATATAACCAGGTGGAAAATTTTTTTAAATTACTATTAATCAATATACAGCAATTACACTCATTCTTCAATATGCATTAATTGGTACAAAATATACAATGGGGCCTTATGGGGTATAGCATAAAAGCACCAATTTGTTAAGACGATTCAAACCTGTCAATTACAAATACCATTTGTTGTCCTTCCATCCCTTTAGGATATATGTTTTTCCTGGAGCGTAGGAAAAGAATTCTGCCTCTTATGTTGTAAGCTAAATTATAGGGGCAGAGCAAGAGGACTGAAAATCCTTTCTTCGCATGCATTCATTAGGGTTCTGGTAAGGGAATTTATACCAGAACTCTAGTGATTGGGGTTCTGAATATGCATGATTATGGAACATGTGATAGTGAAAGGGAGGAGATTGCTAGCATGCTTTGAGAAGAAAGATGGATGTGTTAGCATCGAGTGAAATATGACCAGAAAATTTAGGCATTTGGGTGTGTATTGTAGGGAGGATAACTGGAGTAGAGAGAGAGGGTAAGAAGAAAAGGTGTGCTCATGTTGGAGAGGGAGAAGATGGGTATGTGTGCAGTTGAGTAGAAGGAAGTGCCATCAAGAATTATGAAAGATAAAAAAAAGTCTGGACTGGGATGTGAGGTTTGAGAGTGAGTATGGGCCTAGTAGTGAGTAAAGTGAGGAAGAAAGAGAAGGGTTCTAGAAATGAGTGTGTATGTGTGTGGAGAGGATTGGAATAAAAGTTAATGTAGTGCATTCCATTCTAGAGAAGGATATGAATTAATGGACGGAATAACTGGAAAGTATGGTGTACCTATAAGTAGTGGTAGTGGAAAGAAAATGATGGAGTTATGTATTGAGAGGGTGTTGTGATTGCTCATAATGTATTTGAAAAGAAATGCATATGTACATAGATCGCTGTGCATGTTGGAAGATAGCTGACAATGGATTTTGGAGAGGAGGTCAAGAGGGTGTGCGGAAGAGTACTAGCTGTAATGAGTCAAGAGGAGGGGATGGTGGAATGTCTGATCAATATTTGATAGACAAAATTGAGTGGATGAAAGATGGAGAAAACGAAGTATTGAATAATGGGTGAGTTGAATGAGAAAGTGAGAATAAGTACCAGGAAATACAGTACTGAGGAAGGTGCAGAATGTAGTGAAATAAAGGGTGGAGGAGGGAGTGGAAGACGAATGAGGGGGTTTAAAGGAGGAAGTGTGAAGTATGCAGAAGTATGTGTGGAATATGATACATGGATAGAAGTAAAATTAGTAAATGTAGTGAACAAAGGAATGAAAAGGTGAATACAGATAGGCTAAACAAAAGGTGTGCACATGAGGTATAATGCAAATATATAAAGTATAGAGTGAAGAAGGGGCAATGAGGCATATACAGTGAGAAAGCAAAAGAGAAGAGCAGATGAAAAGTGGGGCAGATGTTTGTCTAATAACTTTTTAAAGGAATAATAAGATCTTTTGGAAGAATAAGGGAAAAAAGTGAAAAGGGGTGAGTCTAATAGGGAGGTAAGAGCTCGAGGGGACAAGAGAGGTGACAGTAAGGTGGGATGGTATTTTGAGTTGTTTAATGTACATGATGAAAAAGAGGCGGTGACTGTGGCTGCAAGAGACGTTAGGAGAATGTCAGTGGTAGGTAAAAAGAATGATAGGGAAATTACGTGAGAGGATATACACTCAGTGCACATGTTATGTTAGTGAAGCAAGGAAGTGAGGATGCCAGTGTTTGAGTAGAATGCTACGGCAAGAATATGAGAGGATATACACTGAGTGCACAAGCTATGTTAGTGGAGCAAGGAAGAGAGAATGAAAGAGATAGTGATGGGTGTGAGAGAGATTATTATCTGACTTGACCCAAAGGGATTTTCCAATACCTGATCAAAGCTATCAATTGAAACAGTTTGGAAGGATCACAGCAAGATGAAGCACTTGGGGTAAACCAGCTACATCTGTCGGGTCTTTTGTTACATGTGCCTCGCTTATACTGTATACAACCCATGCAATGTAGAAGTGGCTAAGTGAGGTAACCCTTCTTCCCCAAGATGCTATACTGAGGGGGATGGGGTGATCGGGTCTTCTTGTAAATGGGTGTTTGTTTGAAACCTCACCTCCCTTACAAGGGGATTGAGGCCTTTGTACTTAAAATACGTAGACAAAAAAATTTATGTAAGGAACTTTTGATATAAAATTAGCTACATACCAACACTAGTATCAATGCAAAAACTACAAGCAATAGCAATATACCAGACAACAGCAGCATGTAGTTAAAACATATTTACTGGTCAAAGGTCTAAAATTCTGACCTATAACAGCAACATTTCATATATGAACACATTCCATAAGTAAGATAGAAAGCTTGAGAGATTGCACGTTTCGTACAAGATGTTAACTTTAAAACTCATAGCTGTAAAGATCTTGACAAATCACTTTCCCTGAAGTGTATTCCCTTGTCTTCACAATAAACACAGGAAAATGTATAAAAAACTTATCACATAAAATCTCTCATATGCTATAAGAGAAAATGTTATAGTACAACACTTAAGAGGACACACTATACACATACAAATGAAGTGATTTTGCTTTTCAAGTATTGCAATATAAAAAATATTAGTACATGATTTTTTCTTTTATCCATGCTTTTATTACAGCCATTTGTATAATGCATATTTTTATCTTGCTTCTCTATGCACAATGTAAATTAAACCAAGAGTATAAACATTATAGCTTGCAAAATTGGATGCAATCAAAAGCTAGGATTGGGTTTCAGTATTCACAATATTACAAAAGGAGGTAAGTACAGTATATATAATCAGCTCCCCAAAAATATACTGATGCAGATGCAAAAACTTGAAACCAAAGTGATTTTAGTCGTTCTTAAGAGACAGTATCTCTTAACTTTATTTTTTTAGCAATGAAGAGTAAGATATCTAGCCAAATATTTTTCATGTCAAGAGGTCTTAGTAATCGATTGTGAACTTATACTTATCTGAAGGTACTGAAAAGACTGCTGTATGCTAAAGTAACATCAATATTAAAGATAAGAGTAGAATCATTATACAGTATTCCAATGTAGAAACAGTTTTGCATAAAAGTATGATACAGTCTTAACCAGTACTGCTGCTAACAATCTCAATATGCACTTATTGTCACGTGTCCCTTCCGTGAAAAGCTCATTTTCTGAGTTGCAATAATAAGTGAACTAATATTGGACATTTTACCTTCAACCTCCTCCTTTTTGAGTTGCTATACTAAGTGGACTAAGGTTTGGATTCTTTCACATTCTGCTATTATACTGACTCCTACTATTAGTCTGAGGAGTTTTGAAAAACTGAACCTAGAGAAACAAAATCATGAATCCAAAAGAATAGAAATTACCTAAACAGAGTTTTGCCGACTCAATTAAAAGAATAACTTCATTACTCAGACTTTCTATGAATACAGTGATATACATTATTCAAGGAACACCGAAACTATTTCTCTAAGTCAAAGTCTGAACTGTACCCAAAAAATACAGTACACATCAATGATACAAATTCTTACAGCCTAAAGTCTTATCAAATGACTAATGAACAGTATAGTATGTAAAATTATAAATTAATTTTACACACTGCAGTGTTACCTATAGTGTATGACTCTGGAAGTCATGGACCCGCGTTCAAGCACACAGTGAGGCAATAGGAAGGGCATCCAGCCTTAATTTGCCAGCTTCAGTCCATTTGAGTCCACCCCAAATGGGGACTAATAATGACACTTAAAAAATTTTTTTACACATGGTAATATAATTTAAAATTTTCAAGGTTTTATATGGGATGTATAAAAAAATACAACTCGAATTAAAAGCTTCACATATTTGGAAAAGTAGCAGTCCAATTTGTCTCGATAAGAACATGCTGTTTTAACTATCAGCCAGAAAGTATGAAATATCTTTCATTATTGATAAATGTTTATATAAAACAGCTCATTGCAGCCTAAGACTTACATATGTTTGCAATTCAAACTATTTTGTTTTTTTATTACCAATACAGAACATTCCATTTATATACCTATATACACAAAAAAATATAAATGTACTTTCTTTTTTGTTTCACAATCTTTGACATGTGAATATTTAAACATTGAACTGAATTTTGCATAATATGTTGGTTACTATTCTGTTCAATTTTCCTGTAAATTTATCAATATCTAATATGAAATTCTTTCAAGCACAAAATATTTGACTTATTCCGTCATAAAGCGTTTACTAAAGATTAATCAGTAACACCTGCTTATACCTCACTAAGTTCTGTTATCAGTATTTCATTGTTATACTTCTGGTCATCCAGAAGACTTTAGACGAGATTAAAAACTTGCACAAAAATCATTTTATATACCAACTTGGTAATGAGATTTTCTGAAGCAAAACTTTCTCATGAGATTTTCATTAAATCCATTATACTTTCAAGTTCTTTCTCAAAGGCCATTTTTGTATTATCCATAAAAAAAAAAAAAAATGCAACACCATTTCCCTTACTCTCCAATGGAAACTGCTTATTAATTTTCTTTATGTGTTATTGATATTTTGCCACTGCATTTCCCACAGTCACCTGGCTTCCCTCGTAGACAAAAGTGTGTTTACAAGACGATTCTTGGAGGGAAGTCTGTGCAGGGCGTCCCACATGTCACCTATTGGAAATAATTAGAAAAAAATTAAAAGCTCAAAAGTAACTAGAAGTAAGCTCATAGGAAGTTATTATAAAGCATAAGGATAATTATTCTTTTATGTACATGGTATGTGAGACTAGGTTCTCATTATACATGTGTGCCTCTGGTTGATGAGCATTTTGGATTAGGTATACAGGACTGAGAGGGTTTTAAACTTTTGCTTCACAATACCATATCAGGTAAGGATAAGGGAGATCATCCCCTAAAATGAGAAGATTCACAGAAATTATTCATAAGAATGAGTACTGCTAATTTCATGAAACATACAGAACTGTGATGGGCTTTGACCTATTAATAGCTCAATTTAAGTCCCCCCAAAGGTATATAATATATATAATTACGTATATGGTAGTGAGCAAGACCTAACTCATGCCCAAGTAATATTACAAAACCATGGTACTAATTTTCCATTCCCTTCATAGGAGCTTTGTGTCGCTCAAAGACAGCATAAGGTTATTCAAAGAGACATATTCTCATATGTATAAAAGGAAAATACTTACTTAGTGACCCAGACAGACATTCAGTGTGCAAAGCCACCAAAATTGTCTGCGCTAGCCTGTCAAGCGAAACATTCACCGCTTCTTCTTGTTTCTGGGTGGTATTTCTTATTCTTTCAGACACCGCACCTACTATACTGGTTACTTGTTTTGGACACAACACCTGAAAAATACTTGAAGTTAAAACTTTCTGATTTTCTTGTGGATATAATATGGCTGTATTTGCATTAAAATATGGAAAATGGCAAAACTCCGGGTGGTCAATTAGTGTCAAGAAAAAAAATGAAGATCTTGCTTACAAGTGCTCAAATCTTGGGTTAACAAATTGAGAGAAAAGATCTTAACTACAACAGGACATCACATCATACAAAACTATTAAACACTGGGAGAGTTAAAAGTAAAAGAGGAAATGTACTCTTATTATCAATTAAGCAAGTCATACTGATACTTCGTTATAACGAACTTAAAATATGTCTAAGAAAACATTACTGCAATGGGACCACATAATCATAAGTTTAACTACAAAGAGGTGAGAGAACAAAGTAGTTCAAAATACCTTCCTCCCACAACTTCCTATAATATTCCGAAACATTAAGAACATAGCAATTTCAAATTAAGAGTGTTAAAGCAAAATAAAGAAATATGCTGGGGGTAAGTGAAAAATTACCAGTTTTCAGTCATTTCTTTTTTCCATATTGTGCGACTGGTTATTTTTCTATTCAACTATTTAAATAATTACTCTGGATTCAAAGCTACATGGTTATTAATTACTGCATTATAGGTGACGAGACAACAAGCATTTGAAAAATAAAAAATTCTGAGCATTATATAGTCCTCATTACTACTATACTTATTACTGCTGAAAGAGATAACAAATATCCTAAAAATTAACACATATACAGAATATTTTACAGTGCTTCACTTGGAGATTTCTCTTGAGCATGGTAAGAAATTTAAAGAACAATACCTGCTTCTGGGTCATTCGATCTCTAAACGAGGGAACGCTCTGTAGCGTCTGGATAACAGACAAATGTAACTTTGAATACTGATCGCTTATATCGTTCCCTGACTTAACAGGCGCTGTCTTTTCAAATAATCCTTCACTTTCTGCTATTTTCGGTAAGCTGGGCCTTCTACCTAGGGACTCGAAGTACGTGCCACAAGGAGATGAATTCTCGAAAAATGGCGATTCCACACACCACCTGTATCATACAGTAAAAGAAGCTTCCAGATAACTGCTACATAGTTTTCTGATATTAAAAAAATGTCTTTGATGTTATGGATAGGTAAAATGAAGTAACAAATAACCTTCTCAGAAGAAACTCTACCTAACATATATTGCTTCACGTTATCATCATTATTTTATCTCCAAAAACATTTTTTATCTTACTTCATTAAGGGTGCAATAGGCGGTACGGCTGTCATGGGAAGGGAAACACCTGGCAAAGGATGAGTAAGAGGAGCAAGAGCTAAATGCGAAGGAATGGCCTGACTTCCCTGTAACCACCAGACAACAGTACTAACAAGTGCATCAGGAGGACGATCGCAGATTTCACCACTCCCTGCAAAATATAAAATGTATATTATTTAGACATTTTTATTAGTTCTACATCAGCTTTCATAACCCATGGAAACTGAATACACTAATTGCTCTAAGTATAAATTCCAGGGAGAAAACTTTATCTTGGTTAAATTCTACTAAAATTGTATGGTTTGACCAATAACTTAACAAGAAAATTCCAGTTTATGCAAATACAGTGAACTCGCTTTTTACGTGTTTCTATGATACGTAAAATTGGAATAACGCCTCCAAAAAATAATAAAAATACGAAATACGCCAGTAACAAGCTCGCGAAAAATTCGAAAAAAAAAGAAGAAGTTCATTTTAGTAAATAAGCGACCGCCTCGAAAGCACTTTCCCGCCATGCTGCCATATACTTCAGTGTATCTTTACCCAGCATAGTGTGCGTATATATTGCTTGTTTTAACTGTTTTTGTGGTAAGGTTTGTGTTTCCTGTGATTTTTGCAAATTTTTATATTACTATCTATCATGGCCAGTAAACGCCCAGGAAAAGACTGTGGAAGTGCTTCTAATCCCAAAAGAGTGAGAAAGGCAATAAACCTTGGAGTAAAACTTCAAGTGTTGGCCCGTTATGAATGTGGTGAGAGTACAAGTGCTCAGAGCCACCACGCTCATCCCATGCCTGTCGCTCACCGCATATAGAGTGAGTAGAATGTGTTTTACATTCAGCCATTGCATAATGATGATTTTTTTTTTTATTCTTGCTTTCGTTATTTGTTAATTTTATTTTATCTTTGTTTATGTTTGCAGATAGAGGTTTGTTCTCCCGCATCCTCCTCCTCTTCTCCCACCGCTTTAGTTACGTGCTCACCGCCACCACACACTTCCCAGTGTATGCCTGTTGCCCACCGCATAATAGAGTGCGTTAATTTGCTTACTGTAGAGTAAATCTGTATATCTCTTATACTGTACACTATTTGTATGTTAATATAAATAACTACAGGTCTTTCTACTTTGTTGTGTACTTATAAAATATGTTTTACTTATCTTATATCTTTGGCATAGTGTGTTAATGTACGGGTGTGGAACATATCTATGCCTATTATCATTGTTTCTTATGGAAAATGACTGGTTACATTAGGCGAATTTTACAATACACGTGCCTTCTGAGAACCTATCCTCGCGTTGTTCCAAGAGGTGAGTGTACTGCATCCTGTACCTTGACATTAGTAATACTGAATAAGAGTAATAAACTCATGGAATTATGTACTTGCCTACTTTAGCATATAACTGTGAAAGCGTGGTGATCAAGTTGGCAGTAAAAAGAGGTGCCATAGTTGGTAAGGTTCTCAGAGCAGCAGCAAAGTGTTGCGGGGCAGTAGGGGTAAGTTGGAAATAATCTTGAACGAGTCCTTTGCACACCTCTCCACTCCATGAGCTAAGACAACATACTTGCTGAAAATGTCCTAGTTTTAGACATGAAGTTTAACAAATATAATTTTATATATATACATGATTTGCGGAAAAAGCCCTCTCAATTTACACAAGAAGTTTTATAAACAATTTCATATCTATACATGTCAAGAAAAAACACAGCTGTACTCTTATAATTGTATGGGATATTATGTACTAATTAAAGCTTCCAGTGTCCAGAACAGATAGACTATTACACATATACAACAAAATCATATCATCTCTAAGTCATAAAAATAATTTATTTATGGTATTTAAACATTTAAGGATGTGTTTCGGAAAAAAATACAGGTATCACTTAATTGATTATACCTGCATCCACACAGCAGTGGCCTCCAAAACCGACACATTATGAGTAGCAATTGCCAAAGACACCAACGCAGACAAAATGCGTAACTTGTGCTGTGTGCGGAGATCATGAGCCGACGGATGGAAGAGGGTAATGAACAAAGAATTGCGAGATGCCGCATCAACCATTTTATCAAGGTACTGCGCGATTTCCCTGACCAACACTAGCTCCTCGATTGGTCCAATGGCCTGAAAAGGATGGGACTTGAAGAATATGACTAGAGACACTCATATTTGATTATAGCTTGGATAGCACTGATGCATTTTATATTCAATATCAGTACCTCATTTAGAACAGGAGAATGATTTTTTGAAACTAGAGCTCGTTTTTCTTGCCAATCATAACAGGAGCTCTTATACCTTTTGTGGTATAGTTGCTAGCACCTTGGCCAATGATTATGTACCTAGGATCAAATCCCAGCCTGAGAGAAACTATATGTTATGTTTTCACATATAATAATGTGTTTATTTGACCATTATTGATACCTATATAACATGGGATTTGAATTAAATGTGAAAACAAGCCACGAGAGAGCTTGAGATGCACGGTAAAATGAACACTAGCATTCAGTAGAAAGTGTTCATTCCCAATCTTAGCAGTTAGCTGAGAGTTTTCTTTATTCGGCAATATAGCTGGTAGTACCTTGGCACAATGATTACGTGTCTTTAGGTTCAAATCCTAGCCAGGGCAATATATATTTCCTTCCATATTCCAATATTCATGTTGCAAATTATTACGAAATTCATGTCTACATACGTAAAGAAGAGATGAAACAACAAAATAAAAGTCTTGTACAAATATACCCTTACACCGATTTCTGAAGAATTTATGACTTCTATAGAATATTTATGAAATGGTGGAGTAAATTTAAAAAAGTAACTAATACTTATCCACAAATTTGAAAACTCTGACAAGTCATAAGTAAACCTGAAAGAGGTAAGCAAAACACTAATAATACAAGTCTTGCAGGAATAAATCCTTACTCGTATTTTTGAAGAATTTGAGTCTCGGCAACAAAATATGAAGTGGTCCATGATGTGAAGCTGAACATCTTGTTGATGTGATACATTTGGCATACGAAGAACTTCCTCTAAAAAACACAATAAGTCAATATTTTCAGATTAATTCTATATCTTTGCTTTATGAGTCATCATTGAAGTAACAGGAATTTATTGAAAATACTACTGTAATAAATAGAAAATATATAAAATATTGTATCCAGTCAACTTACCAAGTTTCCGCAATCCCTGGTGCACACAGTTGGGAAAATCACTTCTTTTCAGGTCACTTAAATCAACTGCCATGTTGGAAAAGTCTTCAAAATCTGTTGGAAATTGTTTTTCATTTAGAAATACAAGTGAAAACATTTTATGAAGTAGCTCTAAAAAGCATCTGGTCACAAAGGAAATCCGAGCTGTCTCTGTATCTATATTTAGACTAAAACCTTTTGTTTAGTTTCCAAGGCTGTATCT
>JAXCGZ010003885.1:55000-87500 GCA_037179515.1 Halocaridina rubra
CAGAGCTCGGCCATATGCTGAGCTGCGTGTATCTGAAGTTGAAAGTTTAGTTATATTTTTTCATAATGCGGTTTATCACTTTATCTTATAAACTTCGAAAGCTAAAATAATAAGTTGTTTAGCTGTGTCACTTGTTTGAACATTCAACAAACATAATTCCATATATTTGAAATTATAATCTTTTGAGCCTATGACGGGGAGGTAGCCTAATTCCCCAGATTCAAGCCATCTGTCCACCCCGAAATGGGGACCAATAGTGACACATAAAACGTAAAACAAAGAAGAAAATAAACAACGTCTTTAATAAACAATTAAGTATGTTGTGAATTTTATCTACAATTAAAACTATGAGCCTAATGATTACGAATAATTTAATCTGGAAAAAAAATAAAATCTCTGTTTTCTCTATATTCAAATTTTCAAAAATTCTTTATGATACAATAAAGTTACCATGTTGAAATTAACATGATAAAAAGGTGTACGTAGAGACAGATAAAAGATAGATAAATCATCTTTTGCATACCAATGTAGACCCATTTTTCGGCAGCCACCCCTTGGAAAAATTCTTCTGAAGATAAAAAGGCTGCATCATACACTTCCAGTCTGCTTGCGATGTCTCTCATTGATTCGACATTTGTGTCCTGGATTGAATCAAAAAGAGCATTATCAACGTTGCTGTTCCCTCAACAAGGTCATATAGACTTTATATCTAATAGGACCAAATTGAAAACTTTATATTTCGTATTTTAGTCTTGACTATGTTGTTAATAAAGGATTATAGTCTGACTTGTATCTAAGGACCGGCGAATGCTAATTAATCTGGTCTACAATGCAATAACCACCTAACTCTTACCATAGTCATGGTTCTCTGATCTCATAAACTCTTCGCTGAAATATTGAAACATTTGAAACTATTGGCAAAGCAAAGATTTACGATGTATCTGCATAGCTTAAGCTTTGTAGTTATATTCTTTTTATTTGAATTCGTTAAATAAGTATTGGTGTCTTACCATTACCATGGTTTGGGTGGTAGTAAACTCCTCTGTTACAGGAATGAGATGTTTGTTGTCATTTAAATCCAAATGGTTGTCGACAGCTTTGCTATATCTGAAAGGAATATTAAGGGGGGTTTACACGGTCAAACGATTCGTCGAACACGGTTCGACAGACAAGTGTTTGAAGTGATGTTCGAACGTGTGAACGGGGTATTTGGTTGTCGAACACGTTCCGTGTTCGACAACCAAATACCCCGTTCACACGTTCGAACATCACTTCATACACTTGTCTGTCGAACCGCGTTCGACGAACTGTTTGACCGTGTAAACCCCCCTTTAGATCTAATGAGGAATTGGGACCTGACTTTTATCAGCGGTTAGGTTAGGTAGGGTTAGACTTTGAGCTTGAACTTTATCAACAGCGACCAACTAAAGATTACGGACCTCAACTGGACACAAACTGAAGAATCAGGACCTATAACATTCTCATCTCCCAATTCTTCATGAATTCTGGAATATTTAGAGCAGGGGATTTCAACCTTTTTCTCTCCACTTACTCTAGCGTATATTTGTAAATACCTAAGTGAATTATCTACTAAACCGTCCTGCCATAACCAGTAATATAGTAAGCACAAACAATGCCATTGAATATTAAATAAATAAAATCACAAATCTTTGACTGACTGTGCAGTATAAATTTCATGGTTAAGGGCGTATCCCCTTACAGAGCCCTTGCGTACCCCAGATTGAAAACCCCTGATGTTTACGCACTAGATAATATCAGCTACGACATGCATAATAATAATAATAATAATAATAATAATAATAATAATAATAATAATAATAATAATAATAATAACTTCACACACTTGACATGAGTAACTTCTCACTGAACCAGCAGGGTAGCCACAATGGTAACAAAAGAATACTGATAATATTACCAACACTAACCTGGGTATTGCCATAAAAGCTGTAATATTTCCTTGATAAACAGCAATAATAATGAAGGCCGCGTACCATACTGACACCAGAAATATGCGAGAACTGAATTCAGAGGGAGGGGAATATATACCTGGGTAAAAAAAGAAAGAAAATTTATCCTCTTCTGCTACTGGATCGAAATGTTTCTCTGAACATCTTCGGTTCTTTAAGGAATTAAGTTACATTTTCCTTTCTTTTTTTTCTTATTTATTAATATCAAAATTATTTTTTCAAATCTATATTTAATGGTTATTTAAATTATGAAATTATTCGTTATCCCAAGTACTTGAAGGTGTGAAACAGATACCCTCTCTAACGTTCCAAAGTGGGCTTGATCGCGGGTCTGTCAACATCTCTAGTCGAACACTCGGTCACCGTGATCCCTTAATATAAAAGGGAGTCCGTGAGGTAAAACCTGATCATTATCATTAATTTAGTTTAAGCTTTTCATTCCAGTATGACGGAAACAACTACACTATCTAAGTCCCAAATCTCCAAATGCATGACAGCTTATCTTGTCTGTTACACTAAGAACGCACGTGAAGTTTCAACTAGAAAAAAATAATTTGCTCAATTCTTGTAAGTATCGTATAAAGTATGACAAAACGGAGACTCACACTGAGAAACGATAGTTTTTGCAACTGTTCGCACAGTGCTGAAAAGTTTATGTGTTCTGGGTAGCGGGTAGTATCCAGGTAGGTAAATGAGGTTCAACTGTACGAAGAGCCATAATAAGACGCCGCTCGTGAAGAGAATCCCAGTAAGTAGCAGATAAAACTGTTGAAAGAGTGAAAAAGTGTGAAAAGATGTGATATACAGTGAGAATAAAGGCTAAAATATTGTGATTTATTATGGGAACGATAATAACGGCAAATTCAAATGACAAGATTTCATACCTGGGTATGAAGTCAAAAAGATATTTAACTTTTAATGGATATTCATCATATACTTCAGTTGCTCTCTACAAAACAGGACGTCTAAGTGAATACCTTCACCGGTAACCTTATCATATTTCTGCCTTGTCCTTAAGCTACTATTTTTTCCTTCTCAATGTGTTCTTGGTGTTCAGGCCCGATGACGACAATTTTCCTCGATCGTCCCGGTGTCACACTCATATCAAATATTATAAATAAGAGATAAAATATTCTATTCGCTCTGTTTAAATGAAAAAGTGGAATAATTAAACTCACCGAGGGCGTGAAGATTTCCAGCAAGAGAAATGGTCGAATAATAGGATGCGGAGCTGACGAAGTGATGACCACTGGGTCTTCGCTCACCCACTCAGAGAAATCAATGACCTGCAATTATGGAGGTAACGATTGTGAACTGCCCTCAATTTTCTGTTATAGTGCGCGCTCTACCGTCAATATTTCAAAGTTTATAATCATAACCTAACCTAACCTAGGCGCAAACCAAATAGTACTAAGCAGACTTGGATGCAGAATTTTCATAATTATAGTCTAATAATGTCGCTATTGCGATATGGAGTCGTACCATTTTATATAACAATTTTTTTCTATATTGTCTTTTTCCTTTTCCTCACCTAGCTGCAATAGTCTTTTGACTTTTCTCAGTCCAGCTGGGAAAAGTCAAAAGACTATTTTGACTATTTTTTCCAGTCCAAGCTGGACTTGTTGCTTGGCTTATAATAATAATAATAATAATAATAATAATAATAATAATGATAATACTAATAATAATGATAATGATAATAATAATAATAATAATAATAATAATAATAATAATAATAATAATAATAATAATAATAATAATAAAAATAATAATAATAATAATAATAATAATAATAATAATAATAATAATAATAATAATAATATACTTCAGTAATAATATGTTAAGTTGTTTGATTAATAATATATTTCTTTGTAAAACTCATAATGATTTAGGATAGATCACGAATATATTGGTAGACCGCATTCTATTAATAGCACAGAGTTAACATAATTATATACTTGATCAAGGTACGTATCTGAAGACATTTGTGCGTGTATAAAAACACTGATATTTAACTTCGGAATGTTTATTATCTTCGGAATATCCATTTAAATAGAAATGGACAAATAAATCAAAAGCAAAATTAGATTAGTATTCTTTACCTCTCGACTCTCCATTGTAGGTGTAAAGTCCATAGGGCTGAAGTCAATCTCCTGAAAAAAAAAATAAGAAGAAAAAGTTTATTGTTAACAGAAACCGTTGCGTACAAATGAGTTTTATGTACTAAGAAAAGTTCAAATTGTAATAATAATAATAATAATAATAATAATAATAATAATAATAATAATAATAATAATAATGATAATAATAATAATAATAATAATAATAATAATAATAATAATAATAATAATAATGATAATAATAATAATAATAATAATTTTTCACGTTTTATGTATCCAATTAGTCCCCATTTGGGGTGGACAGAGACGGATTGATGACGGAGAATAAAGGCTGGACGCTCTTCCTAACGCCCCTTCAAGGGCTCGAACATGGGTCCGTCACCTCCCGAATTGAGCACTGCGGCGGTTCCCTTATATCCCAACAGCATCTGGGGGTCCCCGGTGGGCACCCAAAGGAGCTTAAAACTCGCTGCTCGACCGAAACGCGGCCATGGTATGGCCGTTGGCAATAATAATAATAATAATAATAATAATAATAATAATAATAATAATAATAATAATAATAATAATAATAATAATAATAATAATAATAATAATAATAATAATCTATTACCTTCCTTATTAGAGATCCTATCACACCGTTCCATTCCCTTCGATCATTGGGTATCCCCCAAGTATGGTATTCTCTCGTTCTAATTGTGAAATTTAGGTGTTTTTGAAGAATATCCAAAATGTCTTTGGAGTACCCACGCATGCGCACTGAAGAGTCCCCGTCGCTGCCTCTATTTACAATCGACAGGACTCGCTTTTTCTGCAAGTATAGGTTAAAATTGTCAGTGTTAAACACACCTGTGAGGTAAAATGTAACTGTGGATGATGAATATATGATGGCTTTTGCTCTTTGTATTATGTTACTCACGTTTATTATACCAATGATGAGATTTCGACCCATGAAGTTGCTCGACTTTCCAGGAAATAGTTCTTCCGTGACAACGAGACCAGCAGTTTTTGTCCATCTGCGAAGAAGAAAGAAAATGAGAATTTGTAACTATTTCTTATTTTACTCATTTATTTTTGTTTAATTTATCTTGTTATTGTCATTTTTCTTATAAAGATGTTCTCATGATGAAAGACGAGACATCGGAATAAATTTTGTTTCTTTAAGAAGCAAAGATTTGACTGGAATTTGGAACGACCAATACGAGGCGAAATATAGCCAGTGAACTTAAAGCGAAACAAGGGAAAAAAAAAAGCCTTGAAAAAAACAATGTATACTCGACGTCTTGCATTTGCAAATCACGATAATTGAATAGTTTTTGGCAAAAAAAAAAAAAAAAATCACAGCGTCTCTTACTTCCCTATAACGTCGAAGTACCTGGTGCCATCCCCGTCCGAGATAAGGGTAGAAGCTACCCAGTCCTCAGGACGATATAGAGACGGCCGAAGTAGGATGGAGATACTGGCTTCTTCCAACGTCTCTGCAATGACGTCATTACTGATCGCGTTGTCCAGAACGACGTAGTACCACGTCGTGATCTGCTCAAAGGGATTAATCATGTTAAAAAGAATTATTAACGGCTGGCGTTTTAGTTATGATCTCAAAAATCATAGCAGATAAGATCTCGAAATCACAGAAGATATATGATCTTGAAATCGTAGCAGATATGATGTAAAAAAATCACAGCATTTATGATTCTAAAATCACAGCAGATACGATCTTAGAATCACAGCAGTTAAGATCTCAATGACAGCAGTTATATATTTAAAAATCATTGCTTAGGGCAAGCTTTACGGAGTTATTTAATAGCACAAGTTAGAAGAAAAACGGAAAGGAATATTCAAGAAATACCGTGGACATAAGAATTAAGTATTTTGTCAATATTTCAATATTTTTACTATATATTAGGTGTATGTATCTCTGGTAGGTATGAAAATCATAGTTTAAAGCTGTAAAGTATATTAAGTATTTTAAACTGTGATTTTTAGTACAAAAATATTCCATACTTAACAAGAATGAATAATATACACTACAGAAACATAATGAGAACTTACCCCTATATTAATAACATCCATTACAGCTCTTCGCTGGAGAGAGAGAGAGAGATAATTAATTATATTAATATGCATACGTAGACCTCTCCCCCCATTAAGTATATAACTAATTAATAAACTCCCATTATATGATCTATTCTTTAAATTAGATCCATGAATGCAAATTTGTTCCTTCTCCCCAGCACTCTTCCCATGTGCACCAATGCATCAATTATATTATTGTTTGGATCAATTTAAAATTGTGTGAAAATATTCACTTGTAATTACAGTTTGTTGGGGTCCTCTTACATATGGGTGTATTTAATAATCACTCTTTCTGACTGATAGGTCACACAGTTTCACTATGAATGTTCGTGTACTGGCTACTATATGCTCAGAGTCCTGTCGGCCAGAAAAGTACATGTGCAAATGGAATTCACCCAGACATGGAAGAAGCTCATGAAGAATTGGCACCTGGAATTTTTATAGGCCCTAATTCTCCATTTGGGGTAAAGTTGAGGTCCATGATCTTCAGTTGATCGCTGTTGGTAAAGGCCAAGCTCAGATTCTAACCTAACCTAAGTCAACCTAACCCCTGATAAAAGTCAGGTCCCATTCTTCATGAGGTCCCAGAAGCCTCCCACGAACTTTTATGAGTGAATGTCATATATCGAAGTAAATTTGTAAGAAGGTAGATAAGTAAGTGAATAAGTAGAGAAGAAAGTAGGTACTTGCCTGCTTAATAATAGCGATGATATCCTCTGAAGAGCCATACACAATGAACTGATTTTCGCTTAAATATCCTTCAATTGGTCCGAGATGGGTGAGAAATTTTAATAAATTGGGATACAACTCAATCTTGATACGTCTGGACATTAACATACTACACACCGTATCCAAACCTTGCACTAGAAAAAAAATATAATTATTATTATTATTATTATTATTATTATTATTATTATTATTATTATTTTTATTATTATTATTATTATTATTATCATTATCAGTAGTAGTTAGTTGTAGTAGTAGTATTTTCCCATGACGGAGGAAGGCAAGAATATTTCCTCCATGTTCTCCTGCGTGCTGTAAAAGTCGACTAATTGGGGAGGGGAGAAGGAAGTGGGAATTTCTTCTATATTTTTTTCTTGCAGAGTCCAGGTATGTGTTTCGATTCAGCCATCCCCATTATAAGGGGCGAATATGGCTCTTGTATATAGATTATTATTATTATTATTATTATTATTATTATTATTATTATTATTGTTATTACTATTCTTATTCTTATTATTATTATTATTATTATTATTATTATTATTATTATTATTATTATTATTATTTAAAGAATTAAGATAATAAACTTACCAATCAGTCCTCTTGTTACTAAGTGCACTTCCATGTGACCCGTTACTTCTAAAATATCTATAAGAAATCCTCCCAGCTTGGCGCCAGCATCAGACATCGGTGATGGCGTCAGAGAGTAACGAACGATCCCTGATGTGGTTTTCGAAGTCCAGCTGTCAAACATACTCAACTCGTCTGAAAAGAGTCATTTGATGTCACATTAAATTTTGTCATTTTCCGTTAATGATGTTTCGGTTGCTGTAGACAATAGCCTATAAATTTCCGTTGATATCAATAAAATATTTAGTAAAAAAAATATTTTATGGTTTCGAAGATTTCTAGGCATAGGCCTGGTGCTACAAGTGTAGTTTATTTCAAGAAGTGTATTAACAGCTATCATCTATTAAACACTTATCTCTTTTCCTTATTATACAACTATTATTTCTATTAAGCATATGTATGAACGTATTAATACTGCATAGATCTAGAGTAATAGCAGGTGCCTGTGCTAGACTGTCTTGCATAGATTTTTTAGAGCAGTTATATTTTGGCATAACTCGTGTAAACAAAGTATCATGTATAAAGGATTTACTTTCAGTATGTGCCACCCTTTACCTACTCAAATTCAAAATACAGAATCTCTTGCATGGTTCATTATGGTAAAAAAAAAAAAATCGTAAAAGCATTTCCAAATTTGATAGTTTGTTCGCCATTCATACCATGGTATTCTTCATCTTCATAGTGACCTTCCTCATCCTCCATAAGTGCATCAGTTTCATACATCGTCTCTTTTTCCTCTTTTGTAATTTTGGGTAAATTTGATGTAGGGATCACATCCTTTTCGCTCAGTTCAGATTCTCCTATTTCTTCTCCATGGGCGAAAGCTATAACAGGATGTAAGAGGATTATCAGTCCTATGGCAATCGTCCCACTGAGATGCATCACTTCTGTAAAAAGAGATAAAACAAAATTTAGGCGGTTATATTATCTTAACTTTTTCAATCTTACACAGGATCATGCATAAAGAGTTCTTTTATCAACTTTGGTATTCGATATCCCCATTTTTTTAATCATTAGATATAGGGCAGGTCAAAAAGTAATTTTTAAAATATTGTCAGGTTTTGTAATAGTACAGAGTAGTTATTTTTTGCTCCAAATTTTGGAAAGGAAAAATGACATAAATTTGTTATGTAAACTAAAATCCTCTCAACTTCATTTATTCAATTTTGATATATTCAGTAATAAACTATTGGGAAAGTATACAATGCAATTCTGGAAGTTGAAATGGTAAACATTATCATCATAACTACCGTTTAATTTTTTATTTACCTAATGCATTTACTTTATCAGGAGATAAGCGTAATCAATGCCAACACCATTTTGTCTTGTATGTTTAAGTGAAAAGAACTTGTTTTACAGTGAATGTGAACCCTGCTGATATCATTTTCCAGAAACTAGTGTCTTACCCATCACCTGCGTGGAAGCACAAATTAGAAGTATCTTTGTTTCACAATTTACAAAATTTAGTCTCAGGAAGAAGCTGTAAGTCTGGAACAAGAACCTTCAAGAGCAGTGCAGCTGCATCCACACCTCGTAAAAGGACGTGATTATTTAGCCAAGAGATTAGGAGGGTCGCCTTTATATGCTCATATCTTCTGGGCCACAACGCTTACAGTTATAAGTATTGATTAGTTTCACCTAAAAGAGCAAGGTAGTCCACATCGAGTTAACTTAGTTTTATGTGTTTTACCTTTAATTTAGAAGATATTTTTCAGTAAATTTTCAAGATAATATATGTTAAACATGAGATTATTAAAAAAAAAAATACTTCAATTGGATTCTGTAATGTGGTATATGGCAAGATTTGGTTGCTAATTGGCATATATATATATATATATATATATATATATATATATATATATATATATATATATATATATATATATATATATATATATATATATATATATATATATATATATATATATATATATATATATATATATATATATATATATATATATATATATATATATATATATATGAAGACTGGATAATCTTCAGTATTGCTAATAGGAAGAGCCAGTGAATGCTAAAAAGGTGATTTAAGGAAGAATTAAAAATTTAAAATGGCTGAGTAGGAAGAGAATATCTGTTAGAGAGAGAGAAAGGAACTCTATAGTTGCTTAAACAATAGATGTATTTTTCGTTAATTAATAGGGGAAAAGATGCATATTTCTATACAATATAGTACCTTTTACGGATAGGAATCCACAGTGCTGCTATAGTTTAAAGTTTAAGCCACCTATGGGCAACCTGTCTCATCTTCCCGGCCAAATAAAATAGTTTTCATCTTAATTCGGGCCAATTATACTTCAAATATGTGAAATTTACTTACATAATATATTTGCTACAGGAGTTGTATACCAGTAATATTCAAATCAAATATTAAATTAAGAAATAGAAAAGTAAATAAGTCTGGCAAGTGGTTGCATTCTATGGCCTAAGCCGAAATATGCTAGCATACGATAGACTTAACTGTTGCTCCCTCATATTTTAGGCTAGTGATTTCACTCTAAGCACCACATTAGTGTTTAGCATTAACTTTTAAAATTATTTTTAATCTATATTAGGTCTTCGGCTAATGATCTATCCTTATTATCATGCCATGATGTATATTTTTATTCTTAAAAAAACATAGGAAATTCATGTATTTTCTTTTTATATTACAAGGATATTACCTGTCAGTAACTTTCCAAGTTGTACTGAATTAAGACCTGGAAGTCTCTTCCTCCTTCTGTCTTTCCTAATTATATAGACCTTACTTTCTTCAAAAAGCGTATCTATCGTCATCTCAGGGCCAAATCCTGCGACAACGCTAGGTCTTCATTGCTTCGACTGTTTTTTCAGCCTGTCCTTTTCCTATGGTTTATCATTCTCTTATTTCTGCCTTGTCCTTAAGCTTTTGCTTATTCTTCGTCTCAATCTCTTCTTGGTGCCCGGGCCTGTTGAGGGCAATATACTTGCCTGTCCCAGTGTCACACTTATTAAGAAAATGTAAAAAGTGTGTATGGGCTGGGAGAGTATTCATGCCTAGATATTTATATCCACTTATTATGTATGTAATACATGGGCCTTTGGGTATAGCAGGAGAAAATAAGAATTTGAGTAAAGGGAAGGATAGATATACGAAAATATGTACGGCATTTTATGAGACAATGCACGAATATGTGAAAATTAACAATGTAGGTAGGGAAAGGTCTAGTTATAGATAGAGTGCTTGATAAAGCTTATTAGACAGATCAATGAATGGCTGTATTTATATCTGCTCACTTCTAAATGTTTTCCAATAGACAATATTTGATATTATCCATCTATATATCCGCCAAAGAAGAAAATTGTAGGATGGCATATCGGTTATCCATAAGATTTGCTATTTGCTCATTGCTTTTTGTAGATAAAATGATGTTGTTACTATTGGTATCTTGGAATACGTCTTTGTAATTTGTTAGGGATGGAAAGTAATTCTGAGGGAGTTTCATGGTGTATTCTATATATATATATATATATATATATATATATATATATATATATATATATATATATATATATATATATATATATATATATATATATATATATATAGTTTTTTTATTTTTTTTTTATTTTTTTTACACCAGAACGGGTCAAAGAGAAAACATAAAATAAATCTGCCCTCATCGGGTCTGGGCATGAAAAAAAAAAAAAAATAAACTAAAGAGAAACAGATATGGGGAGTGTTATGACTTGTCAGATGTTAGGGGATATTAAGAGATGTGTAACGAATATCAGAGAATAATCGGTGTTGATGTAGGCATAGGAAAAAACCGTAACTGAAGGAAGACTTAACATCGAACTGTCCAGGACAGTCCTATACGAGAGGAGGCGAAGCCTTCTACAGGAGGGTATATACCACAAAAAGTAGAAGTAAAAAAAAAGTATATAAGTCCAAAAGACCCTTCGGCTGTAGTATCACACTGGGCGGCTGATGTACTTATGTGTGTATTTGTATAAGTAATGTACTTAATTTCTTTTTGTTAGGTTACAGTGACCTAGTGGTAACGCTCGCGACTCTAATTTGTCAGAGGTTTAACTAAGGTTAGAAATTGCATCCAATCAGAGTAACGGTCGCACTTGCCAAAACCAAAGGCCTGCGCAATAAGGCACCGTCCTAACCCTTAGTAGAAAAGGGAGTCCGTGACGTAAAATCGAACAGGCTGCAGTTATGCAACCATCCACGGCAAGATGTCCTTGAGCTGTGCTTTAACTAGTGTTCTTCAGTCGCTGTACAATGGAACACGACTCCAGATCAGTATAATAGCTTGGCTATGTGCATGCCATGTGTTCAGGTCTACTGATAATGAGAATAATATCATCATTTCTGGATTATACATGACATTGGAGAATCTCTTACACGTAAGTTCCAGAGGATAATATTTTTTTCTTGTAGGGAATGTTCAAAGCTTACCAATATAGCGTTTAATATAGGTAGAGTGTATTATAATAATAACGTCGGCTTTCATTGTTTCTCTGTGTGCTAATTGAGTAATGAAGAGCGTCCTTTGTCAATGAGTAGAGAAAACAATGAGCAAAATGAAAATGCCAGTAAAATTCTCTCTCTCTCTCTCTCTCTCTCTCTCTCTCTCTCTCTCTCTCTCTCTCTCTCTCTCTCTCTCTCTCAAGCAAACAAGCAAGCATAAGGAATTGTTCCGGTTTATTTAATGATCGAACTCTTCTTCTTCTCCTCCTCCTCCTCCTCTTCCTCCCCCATCTTCTTCTTCTTCCTCTTCTTCTTTTTCTTCCTTCTTCCTCTTCTTTTCTCTCTCTTAATGAAGAAAGAATATTCTTAACCTGCATTAAATCAGACAGAGCAAAACATGATATGGTTGTCAACAACTTATGTATTATTGCAGTTATTGTGACATTAAATAAATAAAAAATCCGTACTGTATATTGCTCTCTTTTTTACGGATGTGACACCGGGACAGGCAAGTAAATGGCCCTCATCAGGCCCGGGCACGAAGAAAACATTAAGACGAAGAAAAAGTGGAAGGTTAAAGACAAGGCAGAAATAAGTTATTGCGAGAGGGAGTGAAATATTCTGTAACACCAATCAGGGTTTTTTTTTCACGTTACGCTATACCACAATAGCAACAAATAACTTTGCAAATTTTTGTTGTTGTTGAAAATAAACTGTTAGACGGTGAAACATACTCTCGTTTCAAGCATGCATTAGTATGAATGCTCTGTAAAACTTAATTCATTTGTCATTTTACTTCTTTATACTATATGTTTATGCGTAGGTATGCATGTATATATGTATGTATGGTGTATACATCTACACACACAAATATATATATATATATATATATATATATATATATATATATATATATATATATATATATATATATATATATATATATATATATATATATATATATGTATGTGTGTGTGTGTGTGTGTGTGTGTGTGTGTGTGTGTGTGTGTGTGTGTGTGTGTGTGTGTGATTACCTAATTGTGATTACCTAATTGTGTTTACGGGAAAGAGCCCAAAGCTCGTATCTTCCCGTCTCCTGATCGGTTCCATTTTAGACTTAGTGATACTTATCGTACCTGTCCTTAAAACTATGGATTGAGATAGCATTAACTACCTCCTCGCTTAGCCAATTCCAATTATCAACTACTCTTACACTGAAAAAGTATTTCCTTACATCCTGCAAACAAGTTTTCTTACGAAGCTTCAAACTATGACCTCTAGTTCTAGAGCCAGCCATATCGAAATATCGATCCCTATCCACTCTATCATAACCATGAAGGAATTTAAAGACTGTCACCATATCCCCCCTTACTCTTCTAGCTTCGAGTGATGGCAAGTCTAATTCCCTCAGCCTCTCATCATAACCGAGATTGCGTATTTCTGGCACCAGTTTCGTGGCATGTCTTTGAACTTTTTCAAGCTTAGCTATGTGCTTTTTCAAGTGCGGATTCCAAAAGGGGGCTGCATATTCGAGTTTTGGCCTCACATAGGTTACATAAATATTTCTGAACATTTCCTTGTCCATGTGCCTGAAGGCTACCCTTACATTTGATAAGAATGCATATGCTGCCCTTACTACGCCATTTATATGTATTTCTGGAGACAAATCTGCCAGTATGTTTACTCCTAGATCTCTCTCATTTTCTGTCTCTTGAAGTTGTACTCCAGCCATCGAGTAGTCAAGCTTGGGCCTTCTTGCACTTGTGTGTGTGTGTGTGTGTGTGTGTGTGTGTGTGTGTGTGTGTGTGTGTGTGTGTGTGTGTGTGTGTGTGTGTGCGAGTTTCTTTTGTAATACATTCCTCCTAGCAGCTTTTATCTGTATTTGTAGCTTATTGCATCATCATCATATTCTAGTATTCTACAATTTGTTTTTGCTTACCTTGAGAATGATAAACTCGGAAAAATAACTTTACAAAGTTTATGAAAATGTTTTCTGCAGTTGTGTACTTCATAATGAAAAATTAAATATATCATAACAATGATCAATAGCTGATATATAATTATGATCAAGCATATACTGTAATGTGGAGTCCCCATGTACAGTTTTTGATATAAAAAAGAAGAACATGTACACAGTGAAAAAAAAAATTATTCAAGCTACACAGGACACAGTAAAAAAAATATCATGACTGCGCATGTATTTTTTTTCTTTTCTTTTGAACGTTGTAGATGTGTGTGTTGTAATATATTTCAACATTAAGTGCAGTAGCATTTTAACAGCTGAAGTGGTAGTAGTGCTTGTAATATCTCTTGAATTAAGGGGTATTTAGATTGAATTAATAGAAAATACTTCAAGTAAATATATTTCTTCTGATATAATACCAACCTCTGTTAGGCCTATATCAGCTATAAGCAATTCTATACATTTTAAATAACTAGAAATTCTTTTAACTTTGACTTCGATGTAAAATGGATATTTTTAGTCAAGAAAGCTCTTTTACATCCTTAAAAAAAACTCTATTATGCAATTTATATGTTGTCAGGCCTAATATAAGTGTCTTTTTGCATAGCATCATAATAAGAATATTTGTTGTTTGAGCACACATTTAGTCATGTTAATTTGCTAATTTTCTATCTTTCAGATTAGCGATATGGGATCTAAACTGATCGACGAGTTCTTGCTCAAAACAATGGGTAAGATGTAACACACTAACACACACACACACACACGCACACACACACACACACACAACACACACACACACACACACACACACACACACACACACACACACACACACACACACACAATATATATATATATATATATATATATATATATATATATATATATATATATATATATATATATATAGCATATTACAACGCTTTCATTGTATAAATCTCTCTCTCTCTCTCTCTCTCTCTCTCTCACGATTATAATAAATATTAATGAACATTTCCTTATTACCAGGTTGGCTACCAGCGCGCATAGCGTTAGCATTCTTCGCCTGGTTGGGATTTATCAATTTGTATATGACCAGGATTAACCTTTCGGTTATTATTGTGGCTATGGTGAAGAGAAACAATACGGGGGCAAACTTGGCACCTTGTCTGATCACGGAGAACAGAACCACAGGTTAAAAAAAAAAAAAAAAAAAAAAAAAAAAAAAACGATGATTTGTTTTGCAAGTTTTTAGTTACTTTAGTTTGTTAATATATTAATTGAATTTTCTTTTCTCCTTGAGAACAGATATACTTGTGTAAACTTAGGAAAAATAAATATATATTTTTTTAATTAATGTTCAGATTCATTTAATTTATTATTTGAACAGAAACCAGCTCACTAGCAAGTGAAAACTCGACAACAGTTGAAGATGACACTAACGCGATTTTGATGAATGACGTAAGCTATTTTTATTGTTTACTTGTGTAATTGTCATTAACTAATTTGTAATCATGTCCTTGGTGATATGTGTAATTTTTATACGAAAGCCCTGTGGAAGCCAATAATGAAAATTTAAAGTTAATAAATAGATGGTTCATGAGAAATTTTCTAATAGACCTATTCTGCAAATTATTCTCATAATGCATTATAAATCCCGTGGCCGGCGAGTGAACTATTTCTGCTTCTACGTGTTTAAAAAAGACGTTCATTGATTTTGCAAATCAGTTTCATACAATTTCATATGTAATTTTCTTTGACAAGGCAAATGAAATCATCCTTCTAAATGCATAGGAAGACGTAATGGACTGGGATGAGACTACCCAGGGTTTGATTCTTGCAAGTTTCTTTTATGGATATGCCATGACTCAGGTGAGAAAGCTTTAGAAATGCTTCTACAGTACACAAGTTATAGTATGTCTAGACTTAATTCAGACGAGTTCTCTAGTATAAGGATATTTCAATTAAAGACATAACTTCATTTTTCCCGTTGACACTGGCGTCTTGCTGTGTTAAACAAGCTTCATCAAGCACGTTGTCGGCTGCTGTTTGTTTAGTCTGACTTCCTGGTCATGCTTGAAAAAAAGATAGTCTATAACATTATTTAATAATTATATGAATATCGTTAACTCAGTTTTCAGATTATCAGCACACATTCTCCCGAATAATTCTAATAAGATTATTTCTCTCCCCAGATCATTGGGGGTCGCCTGGCAGAACTGTATGGTTCAAAATGGCTTTTCGGGATGACGGTTGCCTTGGGCGGTGTCAGTGCTATTTTGTCACCAGCGTGTGCTAGAATTCACTACGGCGTATTCGTCTTTCTGAGAATCTTACAAGGAGCATTGCAGGCAAAGATATACGATTTTCATATTTGCATGTTGAATTCAGTATTCTATATCTCATAGCCACCTCTTCTATATCTGATTCTCTGGTATTATTCCTGAGTGAGGATGGTGTGTTGGTTACCTGCAAGTGATCATATTTCTTTGATACTCTACTGTATGGTTTGTGTCAGATTACTGATTTATATTTAAAGTTTAAATAGGAGACATTATAGAAGGAAATAAAATATTTTAAATATATTTTTCCTGTGAGACCATTTCTTCTTTGTTATACATAGGGTGGGTCGTGGCCAGCTATGCACGCCTGCATTGCACGTTGGATCCCACCTCTTGAGCGTCCCAGATACATTGGAGTTGTTTATTTCGGTAAGGAAAGGAATTTCAATAAACCAGAACAAGCTTTTAAATGCCTCACATACCTTAGGAAAGCTACTTGAATACTATGTCAGAGAAAGAAACCTTGCCACTGTCATACAACCAAGCAATGGCCTTCAGCATTCCTCATAATCAAAAATAAAGATATCGGATTTTTGCCTTTAACACAGTATATACTCGTATGATAGTGTTTGCTAATGTTTGCGTTTCCCTTTTCTTGGTTAAAGGAAACACTTTGAGCACAGCTATTACACTACCGATCTGCAGTGCTATTATTGATGCTTACGGATGGCCAGCTGCTTTTTACATCACGGGATCTCTCTCCATCATTTGGGGCTTTTTCTGGTTTGGTTTCACTTACAGCACTCCTGCTGAACATCCAAGGTAAGAATAATTATTGATTGTTTATGGAATACTTTGAAGTCTGTAACATAAAGTAAAGTGACTGCATCTTCATTAGAGCTAACTGAATTCCATTTTGAGTTTGAATATGCAAAACCTTTTACATCTTTTAAGAATGGCTTCATCCTTCTTTTTCTTTTAAACTAGCTGAAACTGTCATATACTTCAATAACTATAATAAATAATATTCGTCATTCAATTAAATTTTTCTTAATAAAGTATTAATTACTTGATAAATAATGAAGAATTAAAGTATTTACTTTTCTATTTGGTCCATTCTAAACAGAATCAATAGAAAGGAACTTTCTTACATCGAAGAAGCAATTCGAGCCTCTGGCACAACTATCGACAAGGCTCGAAAGTTCTCTGTGGTCCCATGGAAAGCTATTTTTACCAGCATGCCCATGATTTCCATCATCATTGCTGATACAGGGAATAAATGGGGTATGACTCTATTTTATTCACATCTTCCGAAGTACATGACCAACGTCCTCGGTTTTTCCATCAAGTCTGTAAGTCCCCAAACATTGACACTGATTTGAAAACTTAATTTCACACGTTTTGCTTACCTGCACCGGGAGAGCAAAATGGAGGATATCCATTTAAATGTATTTAAATTTATTTATATAGATATGATTAGTAGTCACCATGGCTCAAGCGGTAGCGTCCGCGACTTTGAGGCGTTAGGTCAAGGGTTCGCGCCCAGTCACGGTCTGAGGTTAGCAAGGACATGCGCTCGGGGTAATGATTACATCTGCCAAAACAAGTCCTTCTCAAGAAGGCAACCGTCCTAGCCCTTGGTAGAAAAGGGAGTCCGTGACGTAAAACCGGAATCGGAACTATATATGATATATGGTTCTGTTTTAATATATGTTTTATGTGTTATCAGAATGGAGCTATTTCTTCTTTACCGTTTGCTGCTCGGTACATAGGCTGTATAACTATGAGTACTCTCGCTGACTGGTTACTGACTCGTAGGTACATGTCAATTCGGACTGCCAGAAGACTGTTTAGTACTATAGGTAAGCTCTCTCTCTCTCTCTCTCTCTCTCTCTCTCTCTCTCTCTCTCTCTCTCTCTCTCTCTCTCTTATATTTATTAGTGTGCTGATAATCGTACTCATTGTTTCATAGTTGATTTCATCAATAAATCGTTTTAACATATGAGCTTTATATGTTTAACACTCACCGTATTTTAACTGCTATATATGGTTAACCATTTACTCCAAGAAATACATTTAAATGTCTTTTAGCCCTGTGGTGCCCAGCTTTAATGCTGGTGGGAGCAGCGTATGTCGGTTGCAATTGGAAGGCTATTGTGTCCATGTTCTGTGTTGGTCTCTTCTTCAATGGCGCCATCACCGCCAGTGTAATGGTCAATCATACAGACATTGCACCTAATTATGCAGGTAACCATATAGCTGTAATGAAGTTATTTATATACAATATTTCTTAATCTATATGTAACGCGATTACTTTCTAGATGATTTATAAATAATATTGCAGGTGCGCTATTAAGCCAATTACATATATCTTTTTTCATTTTCAGGTACCTTATTTGGCATTAGCAATTCGCTTTCCGGCCTAATTACATTTATGGTACCTGTGATCATTGGAGTTCTTACCGAAGGAGAGGTAAAATTAAAAAAGATAATTACTTTTAATTTTCCCTACTTTCAGTTTAAGTGACATTTCCACTTACTTATGCAATAGTTTGAGCATGTGAACGTGTGTATACCAGATATTTTATATCCATCATTCGATCTGAAATGAATATCCTAAGTATATAAAGTTAATCATACACATTTTCTTCCTCCACAGCAAACAATAGGCCAATGGCAGAAGGTTTTCTGGACCTGCATCCCGATTTACATCATCACACACATCATTTTCTTCCTGTTTTGTTCTGGAACAGTGCAACCTTGGAACTACACTGATGAAGAAGTTAGAAAAAGTAATGAAGAAAATGATGAAAATGATCAAGCAATTTCTTAGTAGACTAAAAAATTTAGTGAAAGTTGTACATATAGGTCTATTTGTGGAAGATGAGTAGTAAATCTATTTTACCTCGTCAGTTCAGCTCCATTTAGAAGCTTCTCAATTCATGACTCCGTTCGAGTGAAGTAAGAAATAAATCCATATTGCTACCATGAGGTAACAATTTACCCTCATATAAAATGCTGTATTTACATAAATTGTATTCGTAACATACAAGAAAGAAATTCTTTGATTATAAAAAGAAAAGGAAAGTAGTGTCGATAAGGTGTCTCAATCCAACATAATTTCAATGTGTATTGTATACAGTAGGTAGATATATGACTTAATCCATATCCATAAAATTTTATTATTAGAAACAATTAGGTAAACGAACCGAGTTACCATTTTATTTTAATTTTTCGTTACTCGACTTTTAATAAAAAAAAAACAATAAATAGTGATGCAGTTTAAAAAAAATCCACACACACACACACACACACACATACATATATATATATATATATATATATATATATATATATATATATATATATATATATATATATATATATATATATATATATATATATATATATATATATGGTTTCTACTGATTCATTAAGCTTTACCTATACGAATGATCTTTTTCGGAGTGTGTATATGTAAAACAAATTGCGTTAGAGATAGTTCATCTGTTTTCTTGACCCATTTCTAACTGTTCTCGTAGGTGTTGACGACTTGATACATTCTTAGCTTTGTGAACATTTAACTCACCCGTTTGCAAGGTTGACGTAAGTGTGAACAGGAGAGGCAGGTTGCGGTGGTTGGACTGTGTTCAGAATTGAAAAGGGCCGTGTACACAGGAGAGTAATGGGCATTGGAGAGGGTAGAAGGAAAGGATTAAACCAGTCAATGAATTGCTCTGGAATTATCAGAAATAAGAACAAAAATAGAATGATAGGAGACCAAGGCCCGATTTCTTAAACAGTGTAAACCTAGGATGCCATATTGTTAGTTAGCTAGACACACAAATGGATTTCATAAACGCATCTGATGCGGTTCTGTGTATGGCTAGGATCCCGTACGGGATCCTAGCCATACACGGAACCGCGTCTGATTCGTTTATGAAATCCATTTGTGTGTGCCTAGCTAACTAACAATATGGCATCCTAAGTTTACACTGTTTAAGAAATCGGGCCTTGGTCTCCCATCAATCTTTTTATCTTAGATAATTCGAGATCTATTAATTTATTGGTTCAAACCGCGTTTATGAAATCCATTTGTGTGTCTAGCTAACTAACAATATGGCATCCTAGGTTTACACTGTTTAAGAAATCGGGCCTAAATGATTGAGTTTTATGGATAATTCTTATCATCGTTGACTTTTCTACTCGACAGAAGACGGACAGTGTTCCCGTCAGCAGATCTGTTCTTTTTTGCAATATCTTTCAAATAAAACATTCCTCTCTGCGAAAGTATTGTACATGAATAAGATCAGATGAATGGAGTGCTTAATCATAATTGAAATAGATTCATTTCCCCGCACAATCAAAAAGTGAGAAAAATACATGTTGGGTTATTGTGAGAGAGAGGTAACAATCAGTGTCTAACGATATATAACTTGTGATAATATCGTAGTTGGGACTCACAACAATACAGGAATGTGATCATACTCCTTTGTATGCGTATATAGTATATACAGTATTGCAAGGGCGAAGAATTTTATGCTTCCCTGTCTTATCAGACGAATAATTATTTCAAAATGGCAGTCCGTTGACCCCCCGTGCTCATGTCGGGAAGGGTTGTACATTCTTGCTAATATGTATGTGCAAATACAAGCTAGTAAAATACTATAAAGATTTCTGTATTCATGTCTTGGTTATCTCAGTTAAAAGATATCGTAAAATTTCAAAAACAGCTTGGGATGGGACTAATAACGGTGCTCCGGAAAAGAAAAGAAAAAAAGCTATACATGAATATAAGTAAATATATTATTATTAGAATGTAGATGTATGTAAATAACAAAAAATAGCTTATACATGTAAATAAAAAAAAATATTGTCACATTCTTTGTGATGGAAACAAACACTGCCGAAGTTAAAGAAAATACATTATGTTGTCAGTTGGATTAGTCATAATTCATAATTGGTGAGATGAGGTTGTGTATCGTTATTCGCAAGAAAAATAAAATAAAAATATATGTATATATATACTCCAGTACATCTGTGGGAACTTTACAGAAACTGAACGGTTGTTTGTCCAATTTTCTTTGCGAAATTTGTGATAGTTTTATCAAGAATTGTTTACAATGGAATAATTTTGAAGTTTAACTGGAGTTCGGACGCGTACGATACTTGGTGATGGGCTCCATATTGACGAACTATCCGAGGAAAGGTTATTATTATTATTATTATTATTATTATTATTATTATTATTATTATTATTATTATTATTATTATTATTATTGATAAAGACTTTCTTACGATGGTTTTCGATAACTCGTTTGCAGGAGTATTTTAATACATAATTAACACGGGATATTGACAATCAGGTAAAAGGTCACTCAATGTCCTCCAACATCAAAAGAGACTCATCATTAATTCGCTGCTTTTCGTTTTGTTTTAGCAAGCTATCCGTGTTCTTTTGCAATTATTTCTTAGCTAATACCGGTATACATCTTAATCCAAGGACGTTAAGACTTCAATAGCAAGTAGGCTATTCTATAACTGGACTTCATACCTTGATAAATCTTTTATATAATATTACTATTAAGAAATATCTACTTGATAGTTTTAATGTCTGTTGCTATTAACTGCATCATAACTGTCTAAATATTTAACAAATCTATGGTAATACTTCGTGAACACTTATTTTAGTCTAATTTATTTGTGAAATTTTAGCCTAATCCACGATTGTAACCTTAGCCTAAATTATTCAGTTTCTCAATGAAGCCATATTTACCATTTTTTCCCCTTAGGTATTCATGTATTTGTTAAGATTTTATATTTATTTTTTATTCGTTTTATGTTCCACAAATTGATTAGTCTCCTTTATGGGGGTGGACAGACCCGGTTGGAGCTGAGAGTATCAGCCTGAAACGTCGTGCTTATGAAATGTGTAAAAAAAAAAAAAAAAAAAAAAAAAAAAAAAAAATATATATATATATATATATTAAAAAATTGCATATGCTTTTATGCAATGTTACTTTATTTTTTTTTTAATGATTTTAGGGCATTCGCGAAATAGGACATAAAATAAATTATTAGTTTGGTAATGAAATATCAAAGATAAGCCAAGAAATTACTGAACTTTGTCATAAAAGAGTATTTTGTGAGTGTTGATATGACTGCTATAAAGGATACAGATATATTAATGAATACCTTTACATTTCGGTTTGTTTATATCTAGCTAGTGAAAAAATATTAGAATATGTAAGCCCATTCTAGCTTGATATCAGCCTATGCATTTAGAAAAGGATAAAAGAAAAATATTGATTGGCAGAGGAAATATGTTTTCATACTTTGTGTATACTGTACGCACGCAGCCTCTCATGCGTCCTCATGTCTCTACATTATTATTATTTTAAATTTTTATTAACAGTTAATTAGCTAAATTTTCATATGGGGTCGCTAATCATTATTTTACACTCGGGAATCATATACAGGTATATACCTCTCTCTCTCTCTCTTTCTCTCTCGTGTGGGCTCGTTTTCTCGAACTTTTGATGTAAATATCATGTAAACATTAGCTTATATTAAAAGGAAAAAAAGTCCATAGACACTTTGTGGACCATAAGCTATGAACCATATAATGGAGATGTTTTGCAATTAAATAAGTAGTTTTATTATGGTATTCATTTATTCTCTAATTGTTAAAGGAAAATTTGTAGTGATGGGTGTTGTGTATATAAACAGTTAATAATTCCATTAGTGGAGATTATAATTTTATAGTACAGTAATTTGTATTAGGAATACATACACACACGCACACAAACACACACACATGAAAGCTGCTTGTGTAACATATTAATCATGTCTCTAAGACAGATGAAATATATTAACACTTTTAATATCTATTATTAGAGGAAGTTTTCTAATTACAAAAGCTGGTGATAAAAACCATGATGCACCCCGCCTATATCACAGTGTACATATTACAAAACAGTTGAAGAGAATTATTCATACGAGGAATAAAACAATATTTCAGTCACTTGTACACTTTATCAAAGCACAGAGCTATTGAAAAATATGTACAAAAATAAAAATATTTTTCTAGTCATTTAAATCAGCGTTACAGAACTACTGAAAAATGATTTACATATAAAAACATACGGTAATTCTACCCATTTACATAGTATATCATCGCTAAAAACTTCTGGAAAAGAGATGTGTAATGAATATCCAAGAATAATCAGTGTTGATGTAGGCATAAAAAAGAACCGTAACTGAAGGAAGACTTAACATCGAACTGTCTTGGACAGTCCTAAGTTCAAATTTATGCTTAGAATAGACCGGTATTCTAGTAATTCACACAATACATTAGGTTCACAGAAGTACAGACAAATATTTACGCACGAAATATGACCTTATTCTAGTCATTTTTTGGCATATATCAGTGTCTTTGTTCCTCTTTCTTTAATGGCAGAACCTCGTATCCAACCTTGGCACTATATCGCTGACCTCTGTTGATCTGTTTTGGATAGTTCCACGTCTGCACACTTCCAGAACAGAATATGAAAAATATGACTTGTGATATTGTGTACATGGGGACACAGATCCAAAATACCTTTTGCCACTGGCTCACTGTTTGCTGTGGATGAAAATGAGGTAGGAATTAGTGCTGTGTGCAGAGATAAACGTTTTCTGGTGTTTGCGATCTTTGGATTAGTTTTTGTGTTTTTGCTATGGAGGACAAGACGTAGGGTTTAGAGTATTGTAAATAAAGAAACACATTTTCTGGTGTTATCAATGGTTCTTGGATTTGGTTTTGGATATTTTGTTCTGTGGCGGAAATGAGGTAGTAATTAGAGTACAGTATATAAGTTCAAATATTTTTCAGTTACTTATGGTCTTTTGGATTAGGTTTTGATTTTTTTTTGCTGTGGAGGAAATGAGTTAGGAATTAGAGTACTGTACTGTATTTAAAGACAAACAAATCTGGTGATATTTTTTTATTCTTTGATTAGGTTTGTATATTTTCTCTGTAGGAAATGAGATAGGAATTAGAGTACAGTACTGTATTTCATGTCAAACATTTCAGGTGTTATTCTGCTTAGAATTTTGTAATTTAGCTGTAGAGGAATGAGGTAAGAAATAAGAGCCCAGATTGACAGTACTTAATATTCAAACAAATATTTGTGTTGGCATTTGTTAGATAAGCATTGGGTTGTTTTGGTCAGAACAACCACAGGTGAATAGTTTATTTTTATTATTTTTTTTCTGTTAAGGAAATGAAGTAAGAATTAGAGTTAGTGTTGATAGTACTCTAATTTAAAGCAAACATTTCTGGTGGAATTTTTTAGTTAAGCTACAGGTTAACTTGGGTAATACAAGTATACTGGAATGGGCTAGAGTTTTTGTTTATTGCTGGAGAGGAAGCGAGGTACGTTTCAACCTGGATTCACAGAACTGTGTTTTAAAACAAAGTACTTCAGGTGGTGTATGCTTTTCGGTTAAAACAATTTTTTTTCTTTAATATATATAAAATGGTTTAGTTTTTGTGGTGTTGCTGCTATGAAGTCAGGTAAAAATTTGAGACCAGATTGTATTTTAAGAATAAAAAATCTTGTGGTGGAAGTCAGAGTCTCCAGGTTACTTTGGTTTAAACAGCTGCACTGGAATGGTGTAGTTTTTGTATTTTTGCTGTATGGGAAATGAAGTGTATCTTGAAAGCCTGTTTGACAGTACTGCAGTTTTAAAGCAAACGTTTTTGATGACATTTTCAAGGTAGGGGACAGTTTAAATACGCTAAAACAAATGTATTTGAATGGATTAGTGTTATGTATTTCTGGATTGAAGTAACCAAAAACTTAATTCAGGCAACAGTAATCACATACTGACCAATATTGAATGATGTATCTTAAATTATATATGTATTATTGTTGAGGAAGGACATGAGTGTGTATTATTATTATTATTATTATTATTATTATTATTATTTTTTATTTTTTTTTTTTATTTTTTTTATTTTATTTATTATTATTATTATTATTATTATTATTATTATTATTATTATAATTATTATTATTATTATCATTATTATTATTATTATTGAGGAAGGACATGAATGTGTATTTGAATTATTATTATCATTATTATTATTATTATTATTATTATTATTATTATTATTATTATTATTATTATATAAAGAAGGAGAATAACAAAATAAAGATGCCACTTAGTCTCATAGGTTGCATGCAGTTAAAAAGAATCGAAGATTTTTTTCATTTCATTCGTAATGAAATTCATTTCTTACCTGCCCGTCCGTGAGAACACCTGTAATAACAGGTACAACGAACGTAATGAGTGTTGAAATGGAGTTACTTATACCGAACAGTGTTCCTGAAAATAGAAGTAACAGTAATTAAGCTTAATTTGTCTTATAAGTATCCTTTTTTACGAGGTTTTACACTGTCAATCATCGAAGTTTATTTTTACCTTTCAAAAGGCAATAAATGTTTTTTTTTTCCTTCATATACCCAAATCATTATTATAGCCATTGGAAAATGATCCCTATTTACCCGAGTAATTAGGGGCGATATCGGTGTGATTGACGAGAATACTAGCCGTTATGGCGCCGTTTAGGAAGAGTCCCACAGAGAACATAATCACAATGTCTTTCCAGTCACAACCCGAGTAGGCCACGCCAATGAGCATCATAGCTGGACCCCACATACCTTGGACAAATTGGAAGAATTAACACACGAAATTAGGAAATAAAAATTAAATAAGACATATTAATTTTGTCAACAAACTGGAAATGCTCTACTATTTAACTTACATATTGTGCTAAATATTCTTCTGACGGAGCGAATACTGAGGTACTGCTTCGTCAGGAGCCAGTCTGCAAAGGTACTCATGCTGATGGAACCAACGTATCTGGCTGCAAAGGGTAGTGCTGAAAGGGCACCATTCTATGGAGAGAGATAGACCTATTTATTTTTACATTTTCATCGCGTAATATGAATATACAGAACATTGACAATGTAAAACATTAAAAAAAGAAAAGAAAAAGTTGACAATTACATAGTTGTTACCCTAACTAATCGAAGCAGACCTAATCTAATATCATAATAATTTCCATAAGATTAATTTTTGGCTTAGGGTGTGAAAGTAAGCATGTTCCAGGAAATTTCGTATAAATGAATATATATATATATATATATATATATATATATATATATATATATATATATATATATATATATATATATATATATATGATTGATTGATTCGGTTTTACGTCACGAACTCCCTTTTCAACCAAGGGCTAGGACTGTTGCCTTCTTGCGAAGGACTTGTTTTGGCAGATATAATCGTTACCCTTAGTGTATGCCCTTACTAACCTCAGTCCGTGACGGGGCGCGAACCCTTGACCTGCCGCCTCAGAGTCGCGGACGCTACCATTTTGCCACGGAGACTACTATATATATATATATATATATATATATATATATATATATATATATATATATATATATATATATATATATATATATATTATTTCTGTTTCTAGTACTATAATAATAATAATAATAATAATAATAATAATAATAATAATAATAATAATATTGCTCTGTAGAAAGTAGAAGATAGAAAATTACAGTGGTTCGGCTATGTAATGCGAAGAGAAGTAGACCATGTGTGTAGGAGGGCTATAGATACAGAGGAAAGAGAGGAAGACTGAATTTCCGGTGAAAGGATATTATAGAAAATTATAGGCAGGATAATGGGCTAAGGGAACAGGATACGTAAGACAGAAAAAAAGGTGAAAGAGGCCAGCAAGAAACAGCTACCCCATATAAATATGGGTTAAAACTGAAAACAATTACTTTTATTTTTTATTCCTTACCGCTTTGATGGAGAATCCAAGTATATTACTCATATAAGTGGGCAGCTGGGCATAAAACAGCGTTATGCCCCATTTATTGCCAATATCAGCGATAATAAGAGAAATGACCGGCATGGAAGTGAAGATGTTCCTCCATGGAACGCGTGAATTTTTGGCGGCCTTGACAACGGTAGTTCCAGAATTTTTCACAGCGGTTTCGATGTAGTCGAGTTCCTTTGGGCTGATTCTATTAAATTTTGGGAAGAAGATGAGGTATCTTAGTACTTTATTCAAACGATTTTTGATAGTATGCAATAAACAGCGTGGTTTAAAACTTTTGCAATTTGATATTTAGAAATCGATTCGTGTTTAGAGTTCAATTGGTTATATTTAAAATATGTTCAGTACATAGTGGTACGGTTTGTAAGCAATTTGTATAATTGTATCCAATCCTAGACTTTGAAGTCAGCGAATTAACTAGATCATACACTAGTCTCATAGAATTACCTTGGATGTTCAGCGGGAGAATTATACATTAGCGAAAACCACATAATGGACCAGAGTATGGATAGAGACCCCGTGATGTAGAAAGCTGCTGGCCAGCCATAGGCATCAATTATAACTCCACATAGAGGTAAAGTGATAGCTGTGCTTAATGTGTTACCTAGAAAAGGCAAAGAATAGACTAAAACATCAGAAACATCTAGTTTATGATAAAGGAAACCAGCTTCAATTTCAAAATAATTAAAACAAGTAAAACTTAAAAAAAAGGCACTTTAGAGTGGGGCCACTCCAAAAGTATAGAATATCTTTACTTAAAAGTATATGAAATAAGTCATGAAATGCTATATGAAGAGAGAGGTGTGGATTTATGCCAGTATAGATGTTGATGACTTAAGAGATTTGTGATGTAAATTGAGGAATTGCTATATTTTAAAAGTAATTCAGATAATTAGCGCTGATTGAAGAAAAATTGTGGTAAATGTAAGCTGCATATATATTTATGAGTTTATAAAAAAGGATATTTGCACTTTAATTAAGAAATTATTATACTTATAGCATGTTTAAGATAAGATTAACAATTACAGTTTGAGAGGTTTGATAAAAACAGGCAAATACTTTGTCACGAACTAGAGTGCATGCGCTACAACAGCGATTCCGAAACTTTTTCATGCAGTTTACCCTTTCGAAAATATTTCTTATCGGAATTTACCTTTACGTTAAAATAGGTTATAAGAGTCAACATTGTTAAGTAAACAAACTGCCAATAAATATCTTTATGTTCTTGCATATAATTCTTATTTATGCAAACACAAGGAAAATAATAATATAGAATGTGAATTATTCAATTCAATTCCTTTATTCAGATTAATAGACAGAATTTTGAGTATCAGAATTGGTAGTTATTACTTTGTCCTAACAAAAATTCCCTTTTAAAAACGAGAAATAATATCCATAATAAGGTCCAGTCTACATTTTGAGCTGATTCAGGCTATACAGACTTGAGTAAAACTAATGAAAATTATATTTTCAACTTACCAAAATAAACTGTTCCTATGAATCTGGGACGTTCTAAGGGTGGGATCCATCTCGCTATGCAAGCATGCATGGAGGGCCAAGAAGCACCCTGGATAGATAGAGAAAAAACTATATATTATAATTTTTCTTTTCTCTTTCGTTTTTGTTGTTTTTGCCGTGTCCTCAGTATATATATATATATATATATATATATATATATATATATATATATATATATATATATATATATATATATATATATATATATATATATATATATATATATATATATATATATATATATATATATATATATATATATATATATATATATATATATATATATATTTTATTAATATTATAGTATTTTTCTGTTATTTTTTCTCTTTCAGTTTTATCACGTGGAAACGAACACACGGATGGCATGACCTGTCAGCGCTGAATATTAGACATGAATGATTGGATAATTTAAGAAGTTGATTTAATAGTTAGTTTAATATGTGAAATATTTTTTTTATTTTGTATACTGCGTACATTGTGCTTTGTTATATTATCTGTTTTAAATTATTTTCCATTTTTTTTTTATATTTGATTATGTGTAACATGTACATAGTGCTCTTCTTTAGTTTGTATAATATGTGCAGTGTTCAAGAGTATTTTTTTTACCTGTATTAACGCTTTCTAGATATGTAAGTTTAAAAAAAAATTTTTTTTTTTAGAGATTATTTATTACAAGTTACACTTTTTATTATTTATTGTATATGTGTATTAATGTTTTCTAGATATAAGATTTTTTTTTTGTAATATTTAGGGCTTTATGTAGTATAAAGTGCTTAACTTTCCTTTTTTTTATTATTATTATTTTGACTCTATTAATCTGTTTTCCAGATAATCATATTATATTTTTTAACGAATCTTGGATTTTTTCACATTTATTAAATGGAAATTAACGCACAAGGCATAAGGGTGACTTTTTATACCTGCACAGCGCCTTGTAAGATCCTGAGAGCTATGAAGAGACCGTAGTGAACTCTGGCACACATTGGAGATATTATGGCACTGATTCCACCTGCTAAAACGGTTGTTCCAAAGAGCCATTTCGTGCCATACATTTCAGCAAGGCGACCCCCAGGAATCTGGAAGGGGTGAGTAAAATTCCAAGTTCCAAACTTTATACAAATCAGATTCTAAGTAACTTGCCAGGTACCGAAAATGATAAGATTCCAAGTTCAAAAATTTTATAAGAATAAATTTCTGTGGCTCCAGAAATTTAAAGGAGCTAAGCAAGATTCCAAATTCCAAACATTATTCAAATAAAATCCTTAGGCTACTTCCAGGAATCTAAAGGATTAAGTAAGATTCATAGATCAAGAAATGCAATTCTTAGACAACCACCTGGAATCTGATGGTAATTAAGATTCCATGCTCGAAACATTATTCAAATTATAGACAAACGATAGGAATATAGAGGCCTATAGTAATATCCTAAGTGCCAAGGAATTTTTACAAATAAAAATAGGTTCTGTGTTTACTGGAATTATTACTGTTAAACAGATTAAATGTTATTTTATTTGATAAGTTCGGTAAAGACTCGTTTTATGCACCCTTCCATAACTAGTATAGTCCAAACTATCAAGGGGGGCGTAAAATGTATCACTACCCTGAATTCAATATTTCTTTCTTTATATTTTAGATATGTACTGATTTCCCACCTCTCGCAAATGTAATCGATAAATTGATAAGTAAATTACTAAAATAAATGAGTAAAGTGTATCTAAGAGGATAAGTAAGAGGAAAATATTAATAAAAAATCAATACAATAAAAAAATAATTTTTCCGTAGGCTACAGATATTTTTAGAATAGGCCTACCTGGGTCATCGCATAGCCATAGTAGAAACTACCCAGCACCAAACCTTTTATGGTTTCGTCCCATGCGACCATGTCATCCTGTTCAAAGTAAAAACTATTTTTTATGTTTTTGCAAAGTAATAACACATAGATTCTTTTGCATTTTATTACTATTATTATTATTCCCAAATATTTAACCCTCTACTGTCTTATACGAACCTGGGACCTATAGAACAGAAGTCCACAACTTAATGTGCAAAGCCACAGAAACCTCTATGGCTCAGCATGCAAGATGTGGACTCCTGTTCTACAGGTTCCAGGTCTGAATCCCGACCACAGGAGGTAGAATATTTTGATATATTTAAATACGTGATTGCATCACATTATTATTATTATTATTATTATTATTATTATTATTATTATTATCATTATTATTATTATTATTATTATTATTATTATTATCGATTACTAGCAAGAAAAAGGAACAAACTTACCATGTCATCAGAAAGCATTGTTGAAGAATTCTGAGTTGCTGCTACGGAGCTGGAATCTGGAAATAATAATAATAATAATAATAATAATAATAATAATAATAATAATAATAATAATGATAAAATAATAATAATAATAATAATAATAATAATAATAATAATAATAATAATAATAATAATAATAATAATAATTTTTTAATTGGATAGTATATAATCATCAGGTATTATAGTTGCAAAATTGGACGAGGGTATAAATCTCTCTCTCTCTCTCTCTCTCTCTCTCTCTCTCTCTCTCTCTCTCTCTCTCTCTCATGTATTGGAATCGTTAATAGAAGTCGTAAAATCCCATTTTTAATATTCTTGAAAAAATATAGTATCTTAAGACCATTTAAAATAAATGAAGGCATGAACTAAAATAAAGGAAAGATATATTGCTTTATAGATAAATTTCTTTTCAATGGGAGACATCATCTTCCGCTGAATAAATAGGGTGGCCACAACCGTAGCAAAAGAACTGAGAATACAGAACTTCAATGTATTTTGTCTTTTCTTTCCTCCTCTGCCAGGTTTTTTTTTTAAAGAAGATTTTCTAAGAAGTAAGGGATTATTAAAACTGCGATCCTCTTATCGCTTTTAGATGCCTCTTATGACATTCAGGGAATGAGAGTGATCAGGGAATGAGAGTGCGGCCTTCTTGCACTCTCATTTTTAGGGATAAGATAATGAGGTAAGATAATTTGAAATAATTCTTTATTATTATTATTATTATTATTATTATTATTATTATTATTATTATTATTATTATTATTATTATTATTATTATTATTATTATTATTATTATTGGTGTTGTTGTTGTTGTAGATTATGCCAATTATTCTTAACATAATTGATGTTATTATTATTTTTATCATTATTATTATTATTATTATTATTATCATTGTTGTTGTTGTGGTTCTTCTTGTTGTTGTTGTAAATTATGCTAATTATTCTTAATAGAATTGATTTCATTATCATATTTATATTTCCTCATAGCCTTACCTAATGTCTGATTATCAGCCATCAGACACGGTGCCAGAGTGCCCGAGGTGAGGTTACGCCTGACCATGGCAACGATAATAACAGAAATATTAATTCTGGTCATGTAGAGGTTGATGAAGCCCAACCACGACATGAGCGCCAAGGCAATGCGAGCTGGCAGCCAACCTGTGAAGAAAATTCGGTAAAACATAACAATGCAGGGACACAACGAAAGGATATCATAGATATGTGTGTGCGTATGTGTAGGTATATTTATCTATATCTATCTACCTTTCTGTCTATCAATCCATATATATATATATATATATATATATATATATATATATATATATATATATATATATATATATATATATAATTCTCTTAATTGTGTTTCCTCCCAAAAGAATTGCCAAATTATCAGAAAACGTTAACTTTGAAATTCTAAATGTCCTTCAGATGATGATAATAATAATAATAATAATAATAATAATAATAATAATAATAATGATAATAATAATAATAATAATAATAA
>JAXCGZ010003885.1:95000-122500 GCA_037179515.1 Halocaridina rubra
TCTCATTTTTCTGCCAACTCTTCCGTAAACAATTCCAGCGCACCTGTCCCCCACTCTTTACCCCTCTCTAACTCTATGCACTCGTTTATCCTTTCTTCATTCAAAGTTCATAGGGGTCTTCACTCGCTAAAGACGGACAAGGCATCTAGTCCCGATGGTGTCCCTGCAAGGTTTCTTAAGAAGTTTGCAGATGAACTGGCTCCCGTGCTTTGCCATCTTTTTTGCCTTATTCTAACAACCAGTATCTATCCTTCATCTTGGAAGCATGCTCTATTTCAACCTGTTCCTAAGAAGGGTGACCACGCTATTCCTTGAAACTACTGACCTATTGCCCTAACCTCTTCTATTGCTAAAGTTTTCGAAACTTTGCTCAAAGCTCACTTCTTAAAACGCCTTGAATCTAACTCACTTATCTCTGATCACCAATATGGCTTCCATAGGGCAAGATCTACTGGTGACCGCCTGTCTCTCTTACTCATGTATGGTCATCTTCTATGAGGAACTATGGGGAATCCTTTGTCATCACCCTTGATATCTCCAAGGCTTTTGAGAGAGTCTGGCACAAGGCTCTGTTGGCCAAACTCCCTGCCTATGGCTTTACCTCTTCTCTTGGTTCTCTGAGTTTCAGTTTTCTTTCCGACCGTTTTATACCTGTAGTTGTTGATGGCGCATCATCTAGCACATTCCCTATTACCAGTGGTGCTCCACAGGGCTCTGTTCTTTCACCTACTCTGTTCCCTCTCTTCATCAATGATCTTCTACAATCCCCATCTTCCTCTCTTCTTCACGCCTTTGCTGACGATTCTACCCTTCACTTTTCCTCTGCCTTTTCTTCACAACCCTCATCTCTACTCGTAATCAGTCTCATATCACTCTTTCTTCTACTCTCAACTCCGATTTTCAGAGGGTATCTGAGTGGGGCACCAAAAAGTTTGTTAATTTTAATGCCTCCAGGTCACAGTTTCTGGCTATCTCTTTATCTTCTTCTCCTGATAGCCCTATTGTCTTCGAAACTAACGAAATTTACCCTCCTAATTCTATCAACATATTAGGACTCCATATAGCCTCTAACTTGTCTTGGAGGAATCACATAATCCAAATTTCTAAACCTACTTCCAAAATATTGGAGGTTCTGGTTTGCTTTCGTCATTAATTTTCCTCTTTACAGTCACTTAAAATCTATAAAGGTCTTATCCATCCCTGTTTAGAATACTGTTCACTCATTTGGGCGCTTCTTCTTATTCTTAGTCCTTGATAGGGTCGAATCCAAGGCAGTAAGACTCATTAATGATCCTGCTCTTACTTCTAATCTGGATTCTCTCTCTCTTCGCCTTAAGGTATCATTCCTTACTCTTTTCTATCGCTACTACTTCCATCGCTGCTCTGATGAGTTGGCGAGTTGCATCCTTCCCCCACTGCCGAGGCTGCATAACACTAACCAAGCGGCCTCATCTCACAGGAACTGTGTGGAGATTTGTGGCTCGCGGATTAGTCGGAGGAGCTACTGCTTCTTCCCATCTACCTCCAGACTCTGGAACTCTCATCTTCCCTCTGTCTTTCCAAATTCTTATGACCTATCTTCCTTCCAAAAACATATTTATCGTCATCACAATGTCTAATCCTCCATATCTCTAGGTCCTTAGTACTTTAACCATTATTTCAGTCTGTCCTTTTCCTTTGTGTATCGTTACCTCATCTCCGCCTTGTCCATAAGCTGTTTCTTTTCCTTCGTCTTAATGTTTTCTCATGGCCGGGCCTTTATTGATAAGGGCAGTTTTTTGCCTGTCCCTGTGTCACTCATAAAAAAAGACGTAATAATACATACAGTTTTAGAAGAGTAATAAGAATAATAGGTACACAAAGAATGTACATATCAAGACTTCTATGAATTAAAATAACTATATATGCTTAATGATTGATTAATAATGAAAATTAAGGCCTGACACCAAAAAACTCATTGAAAATAGTGCCAGGAAAACAAATGTTGGTAAGCAGCAATAACAAGAGACAAACAGACGGACGTGATTACGCAAAGCCCATGCTTAGGCAACTCTGTCAAAGGCTGTTCCTTGGACAATGGATGCTGCAAAAATATTTCATTAACAGGATGCTACTCATCAAATTCTCAACCAGTCTTAAATAGAAGAAGAGTTGTTTAGTTTTACTCTCTCTCTCTCTCTCTCTCTCTCTCTCTCTCTCTCTCTCTCTCTCTCTCTCTCTCTCTCTCTCTCTCTCTCTCTCTCTCTCTCTCTCTCTCTCTCTCTCTCTCTCTCTCTCTCTCTCTCTCTCTCTCTCTCTCTCGCATCAACAGACTAGGTATTTAAAAACAGCAAATGATTCTTTTGTATTAAGTGAATTGAATTTTAATTAATTAATTTATTTATTTGTATATTTATTCATTTAGGCATATATTTATTTATTTTATCAACAGATTGGGTGCGTTCATATCGACCAACAATGCCTGTGGAAAAAATAAATAACTGCTTGAATTTTACATTTGGTGAGTAATTTTACATATTGTATATGTATGTATGTGTTTGTCTACCTAACTATCTGTCTATCTATATTTGTCTCTGTATATTTATCTATTTATCTATCTATCTATATCTATCTATGCAGTATACATTCTCTCTCTCTCTCTCTCTCTCTCTCTCCTCTCTCTCTCTCTCTCTCTCCTCTCCTCCTCTCTCCTCTCTCTCTCTCTCTCTCTCTCTCTCTCTCTCTCTCCTCGTCATAGTAGTAATGATAAAAGCTCACTTTTTGTTATAGCACAGTAGTAGTTGTAATATTAGTCGAGAAAGAAAATGTACAAGGAATAAAAAGAAAAAGGTGACAGTAGCATGCATGCAAGAGAGAGTAAGACACTTACGAAGAAGACAAAGATTTAAAAAATCATAAGAAATAACTTCAGCATTCAAGACTGAGACAAAAAAGGTGAATAAACGTGAGAAGACAAAGAAGAAAAGACAAGAGTGAACTAAAGAGAGAGACAAAGAAGAAAAAGAAGATAAAAGAGATATTGGAAAAAATGCCAAGAGGACGAACGATTAAACAGTAGAAAAGTAAAAAGAAATAACCAAAAAAATCAAATGATATAAATAGAAAATAAGATAAAGAAATAGAAGGACAAACAAGAAGAGCAGGAAGAGGAAGAAAGTAGTCGTAATAGTAGTAGTAGTAGTAGTAGTAGTTAAGAATATAATGACATTTGCTGACCTTTTAGAAGTAGTGATAGTTGTTCTCTCATTTTGCTATAATAGTTTTTTTTGACAAATAACTTATTCATTTATTTAATCGTATTCCTGGTGATTGAGGAGAAATTTTTCTACTTTTTTATTCATTCCCAATGTGTCGTAGAAGGCAACTCAATATGATAGGGTAGCGGAGGCGGGCAAGCAGTTCCCATTTGAATTCCTCATATTGGATAAAGAAAAAAAAGGGACTGACAAAAGAGGTGAGAAAAATGAAGAAACTGACCACAGCAATTCTTTCTTTCACCCATCTACACTGCAGGTGTCATGTTGAAAATTAAAATTTATGAGGTCAGTTTTTTTTAGATAGGCTGGCAATCCCTCCTACAATAACGAAACTTGTTTTATTGCTGCAAAGTATATATTAGAGGCAAGAATGTGGCAAGGTATGATGAAGCCTATATTTTGTATTCAGTTGATCCCCTTTAAAGCCATTCATGTATCTCCCTTTGGATATAGCTTCATGTATTATAAAAGAATTGAATATTTTATTATATCATAAGGAAGAGGTGGGCGTTCCCTATCACCTTGTCTACATACAGTATTCACAGCTATAGACACCCTGGTAGCTTATATGGAATATGCCATGGTGGACAAAAATAAAATTTCTTCAACTGTGTGTTCATATTATCGCAACATCTGTTATATTTTCAGAGGATAATTATAAATTTTATTCTCCATAGGATTCATTCCATGTCGTATAGCTTTGGCTATTATGGCATGGTTTGGCTTTATTAACCTGTATATGACACGTATCAACGTTGCTGTCATTATTGTTGCCATGGTCAAGAGAAACGTTTCCTCTGATGTTTTTGCACCATGTTTGTTGGTAGAAGGAAATTCTTCCCTGGATATAGGTAAGATATTATTAATTATTATTATTATTATTATTATTATTATTATTATTATTATTATTATTATTATTATTATTATTAGTTATTATTATTATTATTATTATTATTATTAGAATCATATATATTATTATTATTATTATCATCAGTATTATTATTATCCAGAACACTGATGTTTCAATATGGTTATAACTGTCTATGACATAGTTTCAGGTAAATAGTCATCTACAGAAAACTGACCAAAATGTCATCATTATCCAAATAAGTTCTTCCTTCGATAGTAAAAATATCATTTGCAACTTGCTGCTATGAACGGCAAGAAAGGTTGTGGAGATATAATGGCTCCTCAGGTTTTTTGACAGAGTAAAGAACATAGATCATATTGCTCAACAAACTATCATGTGTCAATTGCGATTCTTGGCTAGCATATCATTTCACAATTCACAGAGAAGAATTTATACCAGAATGACAGAGTGGACCTTTTGTTTCATTTCATCGCGCATTTATGCAAGAATAACAACACATTCACTACCAGGAAAAAATTACATCTTGCACAAACATTTTATCTCTGCAATTGGCTGCTGTAACAAGGCTTTGTTTTCAGTCCACCCTTTAATGATAATCTGTTTCATAAGCTTTGGAGTACCATCCACTTGAGTCTTCAGGGATATTTCATCAAAACGAGATGCCATAACTGCAGAGATTGACAAGCTGTTAACATATACTTTTTTCCACCCTCAAATTTGAAGTAAGAGCACATGACTGAGTATCAGCATTAGTAATGTACTTTCCAGGGTTGTAGCATAATTCAGAATTATGTTCTTGCTTATGGGCGTATGTAAGAGGTTTCTTATGGTCTGTTATTACTCTCAGTACGATCAAAACTAAAGTGATAAATTATAGCAACTATTTCCTTCTCAATTTGAGCTTCGTTTATCTCAAATCTTGAAAGTTCTCTTTCCTAAAAAGCAATCTGCTTCCATTCTTGCTTAAGGGTTGAACTTAGAGGCATAGTTATCAAGTGTGAGCTCTTAATTAGAATTAAAGAATGCCAGAACTGGGCTCTAAAGTATCATTTCCTTAACCTGTCTAAACGCTTTATTCTGGCATTGGGATCTCCTACAGGGGGCATCTTTTTTTAAGTAGATTATGAAGTAGGTGCAAAGAATTATCTGCATGTCTTAAATACTTAGACAGGAATTTACCATACCTAAAAAATAACGCAATTCATTAAGCCCTTGGGAAGTGATATACCTACAACGGTTCTCATATTCTCAGGATCACTAGCCATGTAAGCCAAAATTCGTGTAAAGTCAGGAACCCTTTTTAACGGTGTCAGTGCTTTGTGTATAACCTATTCCTAGCTTAATCTGCTGAGTTATGATATACAGATTTGTATCTATTGTAGTAGCTCACTTGGCATGGTTGCATGATTCTATAGCTTGCAATGTGAGTTCGAGTCCCCTGAGGGTCAAGATACTTAGAGAAGTATTGTTTTTTTTTTCTAGATCCCACTGAAGAGTCAATAACAGCTGAAGTTGAGAGTACACTGGGACCTCCCACAAATGTACTTCCTGAGTCAGAGGTAATTTTAAATCATATTCAATTTAGAATTTTTTCCTTATACATATATCGTCAAAATTCCCTCCTCTAATTTTTAATGTTAGAAATTCGTATTTGTGTTTTTTGAGTAACTTACTGATTTAGGCATGTGGCTTAAACTTATACCATGCACTTGAAAGTGCATTCTAGTTTATTTCAATAGATTTTGGCTTGGTTTTAGCTCAAACATATGTCATGGAAGTTAAAATGTGAAATTTAATATGAATTCATATAAGATATTCATGCATGTTACTAATAGTTCAAAAGCATACAAATTGAGATCTAACCATATTTTTAGAGATAATAACAAGATTCGTTGTAGATTTTTTTTTCTACATTTGTTTGTCTTGTCAGGCAGATGTCATGGACTGGGATGAAACTACCCAAGGGTTTGTGCTTGGGAGCTTCTACTATGGATACTTTTTGACACAGGTAAATGTTTTTATTTCGCTGCGTTAAGGTGAATGGCTACAACTAAAAAGAAGAGAGTGAGCAAGGCTTCATCATACCCTATCCATCCTAACCTCCTCTGGTTGTTGCACAATGCCAAAAATCACTTCTAAGGTTGAAGAAAGTTCCAGTCCTTCAATTTTCTAGCCTATTTCATATTCTTGTGACATGAAGGTAAAACGGGAGTGTCATTTTTTTTCTCCTTTACCTGCAGGGATGTCAAGTTTAGTCGATATTACGTGCGGGAAATACGAAAGTGGAGTTTTTTTCTTCTCCACACCACCTGAGATATAGGTAGAATTACTGTGCATCATAATTGTTTACAATTTGTTACCCTTCTGTTTTTTTGTTGTTTGAGTGGTACATACTAATCTATTATGAATTTCAGTGCTCTAAATAGCCATTTTACTTCTCATTGATAACTATTTATATAATCTAACATTCGTCTATTATTTAGTCTCTGGTGGTGGGGGAGAAAGAATCCCACCTGCAAATTCCTTTTGTATCTTGTGAGTCAGCTACAAAATATCCCTGGTGGCAGAGAAGAAAGGATGCTGCTTTTATTTATCCCCTGAGTGTTGTCAAATATCCACTGAAAGGATGTTCATAGAAATCCACCCTCATCTTACCTGCATATTCGTGAGAGCCGAATAAAAGACTTAGGGAAACAAAATTATTTTTCTTGTCAAAGGAAACTGTAGAATACTGAGGGTGTGCATAATGTGATAAACTCCTGCTGGCTCTGTTGTATTTTTTTTTTTTTTTAGTTGTGACACCCTGCTAGCTTCAAGGAATATGGAATGTTATTGAGAAAAATCCGTTTTTTACAATAAACTCAAGTCAGTTTCCTTCATGACATGTGGATTACTGTACTTTATGTATATCTATGCTTCTAAACTATATTTGAATTTGTTTTTAATTTATTTGTTCATGTACTTCCTTTTATTCAGTATATATTTTTAACTATGTATTGTTTTCTCATATTGCTGTACAGGTATTTCTTGTTGAACACTCATTGAAGTCCAAGGTTTCCAGTCTTTTTTTTTTTTTATATCTAGAGCCTTTCAATGTTGTTACAGATTATTGGTGGCAGACTTTCAGAGATATATGGCACGAAATGGATCTTTGGAGGTTGTATATTAGGAGGTGGAATATGTGCTTTGATATCTCCTTTTGCTGCTCGGTTGCATTATGGGGTCTTCATTGCTCTCAGGGTCATACATGGAATGTTACAGGTACGTAACTTTAGAATTTTATTTGCAAAGAAGGCACCAACCAGCTCTGAGCACCCCAGCCGATTACCATTTGGCCCTATGCATGAAATTCCTAGTTCAACCCTACAAAAGAAATAAAATTATCTTGCTCCGGGCACAAGGAGCGAGGGACTCAGTGGCACGTTTTCAGTGATTACAAAAAAACAACCATAACATTAAGTATTAATGATACTGATGTGCATGTTTAATATACTTGCTTGGTATTTTTAGTATATTATTTATTTTTTTCATGCAATTAGCTGTGTCTTTCTATTGAACTTAAGAGAGTGATTTTTTTTAGTAAGAAAAAATACAGAAGAACTTTTTTCTTATGCTTACTTGATAAACGTAGCTATATTATATAGCATCGTCAGGGGTGTGCCTGATGTGCAACATAACATAGTTCTTTGATCATATTAAATTAATTTTATACTCATGTGCCATTTCCTGAATATTTTTTCTATAGAATTAATTATAGGTTTTTTTTAATTAATTGATCATCTTATGTCTGGGTAACTTTCTTTGTTGTGCCTGATATGCAACAACACAGTGTTATCATATGATTTATAGTGATAATTTTATTACTTGCTTCTATTCCTTTCCAGGGTGTATCTTGGCCCTCCATGCATGCCTGTCTAGCCCAGTGGATCCCTCCGACTGAGAGACCCAGATTTGTCGCTATTGTCTATTTTGGTTAGTATTTTGTTTTTAATCCCTGGTTATGGGGAAAAAAGAATTCTACCTCGTAGAATTGTTAGTTAGTAAGAGCTGACTAACAAGGGATATACTGCCCTCGTATTCCCAGTGTACCGAAAGACCTGATAATAGGGAAGAATGAATTCCACCATCATAAATGCAACATCTGGAAGACCAAATAAAACAAAAAGGGGAGTGAGGGGTTGGCTGTTTCATTTTCCCATCAGTTTTACTTCTTGTCACACAACAGCTTTTGAAGAAGAGGAAGATAATCATAGAATAATATACTCCTGCCGTATTTTGTTTTCAGTTGTGGCTCTGCTAGCTGCTGGCTTCAGTGAGATTTTGGCTTTATATTGAAAAATAATGCAGCTCTCATGGTTAAGGTGTATTTTATAACATTTATATTTTATAGACATATTTCTTCATTTGGTTAGGGGCTGATATTCCGATAACAAAGGACAAGATTCTGAACTCTCCCTTTTGGTTCCTTTATCGTTGTTAAGGTTAAAAAGGAAAGAAAAAAAATAAATAAAAAAATTATTATTATTTTATATATATATATATATATATATATATATATATATATATATATATATATATATATATATATATATATATATATATATATATATATATATATATATATATATATATATATATATATATATATTCGTAAGTTGTTTAGATAAAAAAAAGTACTGTACAGTAAGTACATATGCAGTACTGTATAGTACTAAGGCTAAAAACTTTTAACTACTACATAAAACAAATTATGCAATATTAATGAAATATAATACAGTAATAATAATGTAATAATGCAGTACAGTATAGTAATACATAGGTTAATACATGGCCACATAATGGGAAGATCTTCGTTCGTATCTGTGAATGTTTGTAACAGTTGTTCTAAAGTCGGGGAGCCTCTGTATATATATATATATATATATATATATATATATATATATATATATATATATATATATATATATATATATATATATATATATATATATATATATATATATATATAAAATGTATATATACAACATATTCTCACCTTACGCTGTTAAGTAGTAACACAGCCTCCTATGTAAATAATAAATTGTATGTAGCCAAAACCCTTTATAAATGTGTCTAAGCTTGGCATATAATCTATTCCCAATCTTCTGTATACTTTGAAATATGCCTAGATTGCAGTTCTGTACTTAAAACTTTGCCAAATACAGTTTGAATTTATGTAAAAACCGTACTGTAGTTGTATTTTTTTTTATGAGCTTTCATTTTTTACTGTATTTTCCGGCTCTGTTTATTAAAAAACGTACTATTTAAAACGGTGTAAGGTAAGTGACAACTGTATATACAGTATATACAGTATATATATATATATATATATATATATATATATATATATATATATATATATATATATATATATATATATATATATATATATATATATATATATATATTCTCTATCTCTCTCTCTCTCTCAAAGGAGCAACACTAAGCACGGCTATCACTTTACCCCTTTGTGGTTTGGTCATTTATGCACATGGTTGGCCGGCAGCTTTCTATGTGACTGGCACTCTATCTCTTCTATGGTGCCTCGTTTGGTTCACTTTCATGTATAGCTATCCTGCCCAGCATCCAAGGTACGGTTCAACCAGAGCGAACACACATAGATGTGTGTTTGATTTTTATTTTTTTGTACAGCCATCCTTCCCATCTCCCAAGGTAAGAATGAACTAGTGCAAAGCATTAGATTAGATATATATATAAATATTTGTGTTGTGTATTCTCTTGCACGTGATTTAACAGCATGAAACACTTGTTATGGTTGTTGGGAAATATTTTTTTGGGGTCACTTTCAAGTACAACAACCCTAGTCAGCATCCATGGTCATGTTGAATCAGGGTGAAACATTTTGATTTGGTCATGAGCAAATAACTAGGGCTTCCTTGACCCACTTTTTTTGTCCTAATATATTAATAATCTCTTCATAACCAGAAGATTCTGATTTCAACACTGTTACATGTGAAATGCCAATAGTGTAAGAGTACCCTCTTAAACTCTAATATAGAAATCATTGACCCTCCTGCTGTTCTAAATTTATTTTTTATATTTGTTACCCCTCCTGCTGATGTAATATAAATTGTTTCTATCAACATTGCCTTGGAATGATTAAATGGGGTCTTGGAAGCATAAGTCTTAATTCCAAAGTTCTGATATGTTTTGCTTTACCTCTTAATGCAGTTGTCCAACATATTACACAGCCAAAAGGCTCTTGAATCCCCATTCGTGGTATCCAAAAATCACATTTGTTTATGACTTATATGAAAGAGTCTATATATTGCATATATAATTTTTCTAACTGTTGCATACTTTAATTCATGACTGGATTGCTGTACTGCACAAGGTGTTTACCTACTATATTTTAAGTGCTATGTAAGAGTAGTACAGTGATTGTTAGAAGGTATTTTTATGCGATATTTTTTGTTTTTTATCGCGTCTTCCGACTGCTTTTGTTTAAAAGAGCTCTTTTTAAATATGTATTAGATAAGTGTTCACTGAACACCTTGAATACAATAATATATAGGACCTTATTGTAAAGGATAGGTACACTGACTCTGTGATACGTTCAGTAGCTTGAAATCTATTCTTTTCCAATCTCACCAGAATAAGCCCTCAGGAGAGAGAATACATAGAATCTGCCTTAAGAGTATCTGGTACTTCCTCAAGCCAAGCAGGAGGGAGTAAACATGTACCTTGGAGAGCTATGGCACGTAGTGTGCCATTGTGGGCACTCATTATTGGAGATTTTGGAAATAACTGGGGCATTGGGCTTTTTTTCACACAACTACCAACTTACATGAAAAATATCTTAGGCTTTTCTATTAAAGCTGTAAGTTAAATTTGTTTTTTGAAGAAATAGTTTTCATATTTTCTCTGGCCTCTTCAGTACTTGACATTGTGATGAAATTTTTCATCCAGTAGATTTAAAAAAATCAAAGATGTATTGCTCTCTTAGTGAGAAATTTATACTATTCACAACACAATACAGTATGGGCAAATTGAGAGTTTTAATTGTCTAATCATATACTGTACAATACTGTTAGGAATGTTGAATAGAGCCATTTTGTATCTTATTAACTGGACTTTATACCAAGATTCTTACTTCTTACAGAATGGATTCCTCTCTGCACTTCCTTTTGTATCACGATACGTTGGCGCTATAATACACAGCACGATAGGCGACTATCTTATTTCTAGAGGTTACCTTTCCATTCGTACAACTAGAAGACTATTTAGTACCATTGGTAAGTTAAATCTCTCTTATTTCTCGTAGTAATATACATTGGGTTTTTTCTTTATATGTGTGTAGAGGGCAACAAATTCCCTAAAGATATGAGTATTGACCATTTTTTGTGACATTCTCCATTCCTTGCCAGTGCAGAATGCCATATTGAGATCTTGTGAAAATGAGTTCACCTTCAAAAGCACCTTGTAAATATGAATAATGCCAGTAATCACCTTGTAAAGCTAGACAGTCCCAAGGAACATCATACTGTCCTTTTGCTGCCAAAGAGATTTGTCAGTAAGAGGACAGGTGAAGAAAAACTTTCAATTGAGTTATACGGTAATTTCTTTGTTATTTATTGTAGCAAGGGGCCCATTGTATTTGAACAAAGTCCTCATATTCTTGATTTTTTTTCTGGTGAGACAACTGTACTGAAAGAATCAAGTTTTTCTCACACAATATATATGAATATTGCATATACCCGAAGTCCTTAAACGTTATTGAACTGTTACTCGTTGTCTAATCCGTAAGAACTTGAAATGTACTTGAAATTTATTTTGAGAGTCCCTAAACAATTTTCATAGATGACTCCATCTCCTATGTAAGCCAACAGCTGGACCACGATTATAACAAAATTATAGTAGCATTGCAGTATATCCTTATTCTCATGTTAACTCTGTTTTGCCAAGCAGAAAGTCTCAGGGAGGTTGTAATTTGCAGCACTGGTTCCTTATCCCATCTTGTTACTTTGGCCCGATTTCTTAAACAGTGTAAACCTAGGATACATATTGTTAGTTAGCTAGACACACACAAATGGATTTCATAGACGCATTTGATGCAGTTCTGTGCATGGCTAGGATCCCCTCATGGGGGGATCCTAGCCATGCACAGAACCTGGTCAGCTGCGTTTATGAAATCCATTTGTGTGTGTCTACTAACTAACAATATTGTATCCTAGGTTTACACTGTTTAAGAAATCGGACCTTTATATGACACATGGAAAATATATATTTTTACTTTTTTCTCCCTATCTATCAGGGATATCCTTTAAGTTTCTTCCTACTATGAGCAGTGACTGCAAGATTTGAATTCTCACTTCCACACCACCTGTATTATCCAATTAAATAACATCATACGACATACATCGATTACAAATGCGAAATAACATTTCCCTCTTGTTACAAGATATATTTATTTTAGACATCCCATTATAAAACATAGGAATTATAAGTGTAGAATATTTTTTTCTTTATGCCACAAAGGGTATTCTATTCCCTTTTATTGCCTACTACAAGACATATGGAATACAAGTATGGAATTTTCTTTCTCCTCCACCAACAATGTTATCCTTTCAGTGATCTGTAACATGCATGTAATACAAGAATGGAATTTTTCATTCACAACCTGGAATTTCCCTTTATTTATTTCTCTTGGCACAAGGAATATGGGGGGGGGGGTAAAATTCTTTTTCCCATATCATCAGGGATATACCCTTTAGACACCTCTCATGACACCCAAATCAAGTGATTGTAGAATTCTTCTCCCCTTACCACCAATAATTATACCTTTTGGTTGCCTCCTACATACATGCAGATAATGAAAGAATAGAATTCCCTATCACCAATGTTATCCTTTCAGTGATCTGTAACATGCATGTAATACATGAATGGAATTTTTCATTTACCACCAGGAATATCCCTTTATTCATCTCTCTTGGCACAAGGAACACGAGGGTAGAATTCTTTTTCCCATGTCACCAAGGATATACTATTTAGACGCCACTCATGACACTCAAGGCAAATGATTGTGGAATTCTTTTGCCATCACCAAGATTATACCTTTTGGTTGCCTCCTACATACATGCAGGGCATGAAAGAATAAAATTCTCTCCCTAACAACCTTTTTTTGTTTTTATTGTAACTCGAAGTGCTTTACATCTCTGAAAATTGTATACATATATGGTTTTCCAGCTATGTGGATTCCAGCAATAGCATTATTAGGTGTGACATTCTCTGGATGTAATTGGAAAGTGATTATGACCTTATTTTGCATTGGTCTCTTCTTCAACGGGGCTGTCACAACCAGCATACTCGTCAACCAAACCGACATTTCTCCTAACTACTCGGGTGAGATTCTTGTAAACAGTTGCACAACCTTGCATGTGTTTTCCCTTTCGTGGGAAATATACTTTGGCATTATCTTCTTCTTCTTCTGTAGCTCATCCTTCTCCATCTCTTCTTCTTCTTCTTCTTCTTCTTCTTCTTCTTCTTCTTCTTCTTCTTCTTCTTCTTCTTCTTTTTTTTTTTTTCTTTTTTTTTCTTTCTTTTTCTTCTTTTTCTTCTTCTTCATTTTGTGTATGGTTGCTGTTATAGAGGGTACAGATGATATATTTTATGGCTGGATGTCTCGTTGGCACTGACTTTCTCAATTTATCCAGACCTCGGGTTGCCATTTATGCCCCTGCGGTGGTTAGGTATATCTAAAAGGAAAAAGAGGAGTATGTCATCTGGAAAAATGATATCTATCCCATTGTTTATCATATCTTTTTAACTCTCTTCTTTTGAAACGTTTTTAGAATTAAACTCTCATTTCAGGTACTTTGTTTGGCATAACCAATACAACATCCACAATAGCATCTTTTGTGGTGCCAGTGGTGACGGGCATTATGACTGATGGACAGGTAAGTAATACAAAATGGCTTGTCTTAGTTTTGTTACACATATGTAAAATAGTATCTATAATTAGAGTATTTTAATCTTTATTGAAATGGATATAGCTCTTATCCTTTCCAGTATTTCAGTAACTTTTGCTTTTACATCTTTGCAAATATTTTCAGCTCTACTGGTTTAAATTTTTGCAACATTAGATTGTGATATTATAGGACTATATCAGTATCCATGATTAGAGTAGTTTAATCTTGTTGGAATACCCCTTTCTCTATTTAATATCTTTTGAATTATATTACTTATTTAGTTTTATTTCTGCTTCTTTAGAATGGGTTGTACTCAATATTCCTTCTCGTTTGACATATTATTTAACGTGCCATAGTTCTCAAACTAAAAAAAAAATTTCATCCTCAATTTTTAATTCTTGTAAAAAATAATTCTGTAGTTCATTACTACTTCGTCAATAAATGTTTTATGATTTTTGGCCTTATTCCTCCTTACTCAGCAAACTCTGGGACAGTGGCAAAAAGTGTTTTGGATCTGCGTGCCTATGTACATTGTGACGCATATCGTGTTCTTTGCATTTCTTTCTGGTGATGTACAGTCGTGGAACTATGCTGGACAGAAGAGCCGTGTTTATAATAAAGGAAAAAGAGACGTTGATAAAGAACAATCGGATTTACTGAGAGAAAGAAGGGTCGTCTTTTAATAATAATAATAATCAAAGTAACAATCTCCTGCTAAGCCAGCAGTGTTCAAAACTGAGGCTTAAGAACTGAAGTCACGGGCCTCGGCTTACCCTGCCCATCCTCGCCTCCTTTGGCAGATGCTTTGAGGCAAGAAGAATACTTTCAGAGAGGGTAGGACTGTGGTACATTATGAATATCGGTGCTTCAGTTGAACAGCAGCGGAGAACTCAGTGGGTTTAGATATTAGGCTGCCTTCCTTAGAGGACCTGAGTTCACACCCTCATCATGCTGCAGCAAAAACTGAAGAATGCCGAAGAGACAGAATTGGTGTCTTTCATCTGCTCCCACATAATTGCCATAGTATTCTTTCTTAAATGCACCATTAGAAGCAAAAATCTGAAAGTGAAATGATTATATTATGAGTTCGAGCAGGAGACTAAACATACACATATTAGTCCTGTGGTGCAGTTCTTAGTAAAAAGTGCTTAGCCGTTAGTTAAAAAAAGATTTTCATTAACACACTGATGATAAATCATACATAAAGTGATGCACAGATCATTCTAATTTGAGTTTTTATGCTCTCAAACTTTAAAAAAAATAGAATGTGTTGATGAAAGAGAAAGAGTTGCATTTACTTATTCCCTTTTTATAGTAAGAGCCGACCAAAAGGGTTTAGGAAGGAAAGGACTGTAATCCCTACTTCCCTAATAATTTACTCTTTGCTGCAAAGCAGCTGATGGAAAAGGTAAGGATTGGTAGAGCGCAGTAAAACTCTGTTATTTCACATTTTGTATTCATTTGGGGCCATCTTTTGGGTTGAGTGCAGTTTTGCATTTTGCAGAAAAAAAAATATCTTTAAAGAAAGCAAGTATGCAAGGAAAAAATATAAGGACATGCGACTTCAAGGTTATATATTATTAAATTTTTGTCTTATTATAGCATATTAGGAACAATATATTAAAAACTTTGGCTGTTTGCGCTCATTTAAGTAAGTTTAAATTCCTCTGCTTAAAAGAAAGCACATGGACAACTTTTGGTTTCTTTGCTTATCTGAAAGATAAGATTTTAACAATTTTGGATTCTATGCTTGTTAACAGCTGAAAACTTTAGTTTATTTTTGTTCATTGCAAGAAAAAATATTTTAATGAATATTGGTCCTCTGTTTAAGTTAAAATATTTTCAAAAACTGTGAATCCTTTGGTTAAGTTATAACCTTAGTACTTTTGTGTTCTTTGCTTAAGAGATGGTACTTGAAAAACTTTCACTTCTTTGTTTATTGAAAGAGTGTATTTCTAAACAAAAACTTTGACTTCTTTGCTCAAAATAATAGAGAACATTTGGAAAACTTCTGGTTAATTGGTCATTCTAAACTTTTTCTTTTGGGGTTTTCATACGAGGTAGCACTTCACAAATTTTGGCTTCGTTGCTGGATTTAAAACTTGATATTTGAGAATGATTGCTTTTATGTTCATCGTAGAGATAAAATAACTAAAACTGGTTTTTTTTTGCAACTTAGAGATACAATTTAAAAAAAATGGTTTCTTTTCTCTTTTAGAGATAACATATAAAATATTTTGGTTTGTGTGTTTATCTAAAGAGATATCTCCAGAATTTTTGCTTTTTGCTCTTGTCAGAGAATAACACATCAAAAAGTTTGGCTTCTTTTCAATTCCGGACAAAATTCAGAGATAAAGCAGGCCAAACTGCCAAATCTTCTACACTGACGGCTCAGTAAATCAAGAAACTGGAGCCTCAGCGGCCGCCTTCACCACCGGTGACCACGTCCAATCCTGGAGGCTGTCGAAATCCTGCTCCTCACTCCAAACTGAGCTGGTTGCCATAACCATTGAACTCAGTTTGTTCTCCCAGCAAGGAGCTGACCATGCCCGTATTCTCTCGGACTCTAAAGGCACCCTAAAGGCCATCAAGAAACCACTCCTCAAAGATAATGTGAGAATTATTAGCAGCATTCTTCACCTTTACCACAGGGCAGTCAGCATTGGAAAAGCCGTCACTCTTGCTTAGATTCCCAGCCATGTTGGCATCAAGGGAAATAAAGAAGCCGACCATGCTCCCAAACAAGTCTCTCTCCGTGCAGAGATTCAAATATCCCTGCCTCCTGGGGCTCTCCATATCAAAACCAAAGCTTTCAGGTTACTCCTTAACCTATTACTAGCCAGACACAACTTGTGCACTGACACCGGTTCTACCTCCACCTGGTGGTACAAAGCCACCACCAATCTTCAGCGCATCACCCTGCTCAAGAGCCTCTGCAGAAGCACAGCAGTCAACATGCACCGTCTGAGACATGGTTATAAGTGCTCCTGGCAAATAGTGGAAGAGGTAGTTAAAGAGTGCACCTTCTGTCTGGAGCCTCACCGCATCCACTGCTCCACTACATCCTCGAATGTGGTGTCTTTTCTAAAATTCAATCAAAGACTAGTGTCCCGGTAACACCTAGCATGGATCCCAACACCCTTCATGTTGCTAGCTCCATAATCAGAATAGCAGCAATGAACTTCATGGACAGCCTACTGAACATCATCAGCCAGTACCGTCCTCCTAGATAACCAGGCAACAACTCACGCTCTTCGTCTAGGCATGAGCTCAGAGCTTGAGAACCTGTTTCTCAGCCTCTCCAGCATGAATCCAACACACGCTCGTGTGGTTCCAAAAGGAGAGCCTTATCCTTGCTGGTCGTCAGCAAGACCTCTTCTTTTATTAATTTTTCTCTTCCGTATTTTGTTCATCCATTTATTTTTCATTTTTATATAGTCATAAATTTGTTTTTGTCTAGTTTCCATTACCCTTCCTTCCTGGTGGTCCTCTAGGGGTTAAAAGCGTGCACGCGATGCAATCACCTCTCCCTTCTTCACTCCTATCCTATTTCGAATTTTCCTATCCTCTCTACAAGGCATCTCAAAAATTGAAGGAGACTATTAATTCAGAGCAGAACACCTCTGTTACCTCTTATCTTTACAGATGTATTTCAGATCCAGACAATCCCACCTGTGGGCCCACCAAGGCCCTGCCACCCTCAGGGATGGATATCAATAAACAAACAAAACAAACAAACAAACAAACATTTATTCCATTTTGTACAATGGTTATTCAACATTAATAGTAACTTATAAGTAGACATGTAATTAAACTAATAAATAAGAGGGTTATACATATAGTTAAATTAAATGTAGCTTTCATAGAAAATCATAATGCTGTAATAATAATGTTAACAATAATGTTAATAATAAAGTAGTAAGTATGCCACTAGATACAGGATTGTTATTATCGGCATCATTTCCATATTTGTTTCCTTACAATGAGAATAATTAGTTCTTAATGAGCAGCAACTATTTGTTCAAAAGAAAACTATATAGTTTGCCTTTGAAAGCTGTGAAGGAGGATGCATTTTTAAGATGCTCTGGAATATTATTCCAGAGTGTTGGCCCTTTGATAGTGATCATCTTTGAACCTGCTTCTGTGTTTGTTCTGTAAATAAAGAGCTCACTGCTCTGTCTTGTGTTGGTCCCCTTATATCCCTGACTGTTTTTAAATCAAATAGCCATCTAGGATAATGATGGCCCAAAATTTTGAATACAAAAACATAAATAGCATAAGCGACCTTATTTTCTGCCCGCAGCCACCCAAGTTTATTGAGAGCTGGTGTGATGTGGTCATGTTTTCTTATTCCTCCCAGGGCAACTCGAGCTGCAAAATTAATAAGCTTCTGTATTGAAAATTTTGGCGTTTTTGCTCATCTTATAGAGAAACATATTGAAAAACTTGGGCAATTTGCACTTCTCAAGAGATACTATTTAAGCAACTTCGTCTTCCTCGCTTCATCTTAAAGAGATGAAACATCAAAAGCTTTTGTGCCTGCTAATCTTAAGAGATAATATTTTTAAAAATTTTGGTGTTTTTGCTCAGCTTATGAGAGACCAGTTTACTGATACATTATAATAAATACTTTGAATTCTTTGCTGACCCAAAGAAACGACACCTCAAAATCTTTTCCTTTCTTGTTTATCAACACGAATACTATTTGAACCTCATGTAGAATTGGGACTTGAATTTTATCAGCGATTAAGTTAGGTTAGGTTAGAATTTGGGTTTGGCCTTTATCAGCAGTGACCAACTGAAGATTACAGACCTCAACTTTATCCCAACTGCAGAATTCAGGATGTATTAAATTGTCGGGTCTCAATACTCAATGAGCTCCTACTAGTAATTCATAAACTCTGTCTGCTGCTTTCATGTCAAAGAGATAACGTAGCAATAACTCTGACTTTTTTCTCAATTTAAAAATAAATATTTTTAAAATTGTCTTCTATCCTCATCTTAAGAAACTCCATTTAAATTGTGTAATATAAAAAACTTGCCTTCATTACTTACTTAAAGAAGTAATATATTAATAACTGTTATTCCTTAACTCAGTGAGATGATATTTAGAGAATTTTTTTTTTTTGCTTAAGAAAAAATGAACCAAGTGAAGCTTAAAGCTTTAAAAAAAAAAAAAAAACACTAATACTCTGTCTTAACTTAAAACACTTACGAGAGACCCAACAGAACGTTTTTACAACCTCCAAAGGAGCTAATAGGCAGATTTTTTTTATGGTGGGTCTCTCTCTCTCTCTCTCTCTCTCCTCCTCCTCTCTCTCTCTCTCTCTCTCTCTCTCTCTCTCTCCTCTCTCTCTCTCTCCTCTCTCCTCCCTCTCTCTCTCTCCTCTCTCTCTCTCTGTGTGAATGAAAACTGGCGATGAAATACCTTGGAATTTATCAGGCATTGGCATTTCAAAAAAAACACAACAATATATATATATATATATATATATATATATAATATATATATATATATATATATATATATATATATATATATATATATATATATATATATATATATATATATATATATATATATATATATTCTTTTTTTCTTTTTCATTTTTTTAGTGCTCAAGAATGTTTGAGACTTTCTTGCCAATTTTGATATCTCGAGGTTGATATTTCGTACTCTGCAAAATATTTTTTTCTTTTTTTTTCCCAAAACTAATAGATATTAAAAAGTATTCCTTATATAGATTTTTATTTTATCACTTGTTACTTTGAAAAATATTAGTGCAATACTAACTGTCTGAAGTTTTTTTTTTAATGAGATGCTTCCTTTTTCGATAGATATAATTAAGATAAAGAATGGAATAACATATTACGATTAAGAAGAAGAAAAGAGGAAAGGCTCTAATAGACTAAAAAGAGGTGTTGAGAAAATTCGAACTTATGAGAGAACTCTATGAATAAATGAGTCTTAAAGGAGGCTTGAGGTAAGTGAAGTTTAAAAAGGAAACAAAATGTAAAAAAGGAAGGGAAGAAGGTTGGGAGAGAGAGAGAGAGAGAGAGAGAGAGAGAGAGAGAGAGAGAGAGAGAGATGGTCAAATGAGGCTATTGGGATAAGTTGAATATTCCAGTTGGGACTGTGGTCACCGTGCGACATAAAGCTGTCGGGTGGCTTTTATGAGCCTTCACTCATTCTGGTGGGTGGGTGGCCTTCGATGGTATGGTAAGGTCCTCCTCGCATATGTACCGTACCTTTAGCTGATGACATTTTTTCTCTCTTTGTATTATTACCTATTTCTTGATCTCTTCTTCATGTTTTTTTTTTATTTTGCTTTTGTTCATTTGTGTATGGTTTCTTATTCTCTGGCGTGGATGTTTTTACAACCATTCATTTATTTTCATTTTTATCTTTTGATCTTTTCTCTGCTCCTGTCATCTCTATAACAAAACAAAACAAAAACAAAAACATTTATTTCCATCTTTTACAAAGGTTATTCAACATTAATAGTAACTTATAAGTAGACATGTAATTAAACTAACAAATAAGAGGGTTAGACATATAGTTAAATTAAATGTAGCTTTCATAGAAAATAATAATGCTGTAATAAAAATGTTACAATAATGTTAATAATAAAGTAGTAAGTATGCCACTAGATACAGGATCGTTATTATCGGCATCATTTCCATATTTGTTTCCTTACAATGAGAATAATTAGTTCTTAATGAGCAGCAACTATTTGTCCAAAAGAAAACTGTATAGTTTGCCTTTGAAAGCTGTGAAAGAGGATGCATTTTTAAGATGCTCTGGAATATTATTCCAGAGTGTTGGCCCTTTGATAGTGATCATCTTTGAACCTGCTTCTGTGTTTGTTCTGTGAATAAAGAGCTCACTGCTCTGTCTTGTGTTGGTTCCCCTTATATCCCTGACTGTTTTTAAATCAAATAGCCAGCTAGGATAATGATGGTCCAAAATTTTGAATACAAAAACATAAATAGCATAAGCGACCTTATTTTCTGCCCGCTGCCACCCAAGTTTATTGAGAGCTGGTGTGATGTGGTCGTATTTTCTTATTCCTCCCAGGGCAACTCGAGCTGCAAAATTAATAAGCTTCTGTATTCTGTTTATCAAGGAACTCGACTGCTGTAAACTTTCTCCCATTTAGATTTTTTTTTTAATATATATTACCAAGTTATATCTATGTAGTCACCGTGGTTCAATCGGTAGCGTCCGCGACTTTGAGGCGTCAGGTCGAGGGTTCGCGCCCCGTCACGGTCTGAGGTTAGCAAGGGCATGCACTCAGGGTAAGGATTACATCTGCCAAAACAAGCCATTCGCAAGAAGGCAACCATCCTAGCCCTTGGTAGAAAACGGAGTCCGTGACGTAAAACTGGAACGATTACCAAGTTATATCTATATTCTATTAAAGATGGTCGCGGTACAATTAAATCTCGATTGGTAACTTCTTGGTAGTTCTGGATGTGAATTCAGAAAATCCCAGAGAGAAAGAACAATTTAGGAAAAGTTGTAGATTATTTTTATTTCAATTTCCATCCACAGTGAATATTTTTAGCAGATATATATATATTTTTTTGCTGCTTTTGGCGTGAGCAAAATCTTAGGTCACCTAGATATGAGTGACTAATAAAGAAAAGTTTTGTGTATGGGATATAAAGTTTAGATCTCATGGGGTCTGTCCAGCTTTATGAAGTTCGTCCTAACTCTACTTTCCAACATAGCTAGGCATTCTGAGTTGGTGGAGAATCGAAGAGCAATATATCTGTACATATAACAGAATTGCTTATAAGTACGAAGCATTGCATATTAAGTCACTTGAAAGTGTAAATTATTTTTTTTTTATCAGAATTACAAGTGGTTCGTAAAATTTTTTTAGGAGTAAGTAGATTTTTCTTCATTCAAGACCTATATACGATAATGTACTATTAACCATAGTAATGGTAGTAGCAGATGAATCTTGAGTAAGGAATCCAAATTCATGATAAATTACTTTGATAAATGAAGTAGATAAATATTTTGATCGTTCCTCTATAGTGGCTGGTAAGAATTAATGTTCCAAAAACCACAGATTAGGAAACCACAAAAGCGGGTCTCGCTGTAAATAAGTTTACCCTTTCAAACCCACGTGTGCAACGGTTCCGTTTTCTGCGAATGTAAACATGGCTGCTTTGCCTCATAAATCATGTCACTTGAGAATCTCTTTGAGGTCTATCAATAAAAATAAAAATCGTTGATTTACTTAGTCAATTTTCATTTGAAGTGTGTCTACATTTACCACGTGGTTGTCTTAATTTCATAAATATAGAATATAAGAATTGAGAGATATGAGAAGAGAAATATAGAGATAATCTCTTATTTGTGTGTGTCCTCTTCAGAAGTTGGTCAAATCTGAGGTTGGAAACTTGTGAATATTGTCTACTGTAGTGGTGTTGGCGGTTTTGATTATCTACGTTTCGGATGGTGGTAGTAGTGGTTGTTGGGACTATGATCGTGGTGGTTGCAAGATGGGGGGCGGAAGGGAAAGAGGGGGGGTTATGTGTGGTTTTGTGTGTGGCGAAAAATCCGTTTGTTTTCTTTATGGGATCGATGTCTAAGGGTAGGGGGAAGTGTGTTTGTGTGTATATGTGTATTTGAGTTTGTGTAGATGTGTCTGTGTGTGTTTAGTAAACACTGTCACACTTAATATTTTTACCTCGAAATCGGTTGCTATGATAACATGCTTCCTATAAATGGTTTGGAGGGGGGGGGGGGAATGACTTATAGTTTATCGTGATAAATGGCGGTGTTACTTCTGCTTCACGTGGGAAATGTAAAGTTTCTACGGATCAAGTAACGATAAATACTCTCAGTACATTAAATAACTCCGTAAATTATCAGGTTAAGTCAGTGTAGCTTAAAAATGTAAAGTTTCATCGGAAGGGAAGGGATTCTTTGGATACTTAGGCCCGATTTCTTAAACAGTGTAAACCTAGGATACCGTATTGTTAGTTAGCTAGACACACAAACGGATTTCATAAATGCATCTGATGCGTTTCCATGTATGGCTAGGATCCCCCCATGGGAGGATCCTAGCTATACACAGAACCGCGTCAGATGCGTTTACCCAGTGGTGTTTCTATTGCTCATCTAATTAATGCATGCATGTATATGTATATATGTATATATATATATATATATATATATATATATATATATATATATATATATATATATATATATATATATATATATATATATATATATGTATGTATATATATGTATATATGTGTGTGTATGTATGTGTGTATATATATATGTATGTACCTACTTATTATTCTAACCTGAAAATTGTTATTCTATATCTGCTTCAAATTGTCTGCAGTAGTACGGAATTTAAATGATAGCACTCAACAAGGACTATTGAAAATATTGTCACAATGATTACTCTTCAAGTACTCTTCAATTATTACACTATATTTTATTATTAATTATGATATTTTAAATTAATTGCATTTTATTATTTATTATTAATTATGATATTTTAAATTAATTGCAAATTCTATTAGTATGTTATTTTTACATAACCACATAGATTGTAATGTTATCAACTACAATATGACTGGGAGTGCCCATGTGCACATGTCCCCATGTACAGTTATCTGAATAAATAAAAAAAAAAAAAATATGAAATCCATTTGTGTGTCTAGCTAACTAACAATATGGTATCCTAGGTTTACACTGTTTAAGAAATCGGGCCTTAATGTAGGGAAACACCATCAGAGAGAACTGCATATATAACCCATAATCCCCCATATGCAGGAAGTTGAGGTAAAGCGGAAAACCTGACTCTTTAAAGGAGGAAAATACAGACTAGAGATGTCCTAAGCCCCTTTCGATCCGCCTCATTTAGTCATAACTTTTTAAAAGAGGGGATTATAAGTAAAAAAAAACATTTTTGGTGCTTACTGACCTAACCTCACCCCACCTCACCTCACCAAGAGGAACGCATCCACCCTAACCGGGGGTTCTATTTACATAAAAATAAGAAGCCATATTCCAATAATCCCCATAACTAAAATAATACCAAGTTCCAATATTAAGTACTTTCACTACATTAAATAACCCCATAGATTGTTAACTTAAATTAGTTAGGTTAGGTTAGTATAGGTTAGGTTAAGCTTTAATCTAATCTCGCTTAATCAATTAATTTACGGGTTTATGTACTGGGGGTCATTATATTTACTTGATCCGTAGTTACTGTTACGCATAGATGTATTAAATTATTTTTTCTCTCTTTTTATTCCAATAATATTTAATGCAGTAAGGTATTTTAATATTGTTTATCATACATTTATGATAAGGAAAGAGACGGCCTGTCTATATATTAACTGAAGAGTAATATTATGAAGATGTGATGCATTGCTATTTAGTGAGATATATTCTTTGAAATCCAGTTATTTAACCTAGGATGCAATATTGTTAATTAGGGTAAATGCTCTTTGCTCTTATGAGTTTTTGTGTATGTGGGTTAACAAGAATTATTATGTTAAATTTTTACGTATCCACCCTTCGCAATTTGAAGGTAAAAATTATAATTTTCTCATGGTTTTTTATGTTTTTGAATGAATGTGACCTTGAGATTTGTAATTTGTTATTTTTTCCGATTAGGTTAGGGTAGGATAAGTTAAATTAGGAGAGTATATATATCCCGACTTTATTCAAGGCCATATTCATTCAAAACCCAAAAACTTAGAACAAATATATTTTTCACCTAAAAATTGAGATCAGCGCATTAGTAAATAAAAAAATTAATAAATAAATAATTAAAAAAAAATAGAAAAAAAAAAAAAAAAAAAAAAAAAAAAATATATATATATATATATATATATATATATATATATATATATATATATATATATATATATATATATATATATATATTACTGTTTGTTATGCATTATGTTTTCATTAAAGAGACTAACTATCTAATAATTCTTTAAATTGGAAAAGGGTCATAACCTAAGCTCAACCAGGCTATTTTTGAAATTAGCTTAGATTTCATAACCTAAGTTCCAATTGGCTATTTTTGAAATTGGCCTAGATTTAGGAGTAACATTATCGCTAGTTTTGACTTTCTTGTATGTATGCTAGTTTTTTTTTACTTTAACACCCACAACAAAATCCATTACCCATTTTAAAAAATCATTAGGTTTAGTTAGATTAGTTAGAAATCTAGTTGCGCTTTTTAGATATTTCGGTTATTATCATTTCGTTTGGGGTGTGAAAGTAAACATTTACATTTATATATTTATTACAAACAGTAATTATATTGTGCAATCGCCAAATATCACTATTTTTTTTCTTTTATATAATTTGATATATTTTTTTTTTTAGTTTTTATCTTGCCAAGTTTTGCGAGATAAATTCTACAAACCTATATTGATGAGAGAAGCTACTTACAGATACAGGAAAGTGAAAAGACATGAAGGTAAGTAGAGATTTGTTAGTAATATTCAATATTGTAACTTTATATTGTTACTTATGTAATGTAATGTTTATACAATGATTTTGAATTCGTAAACACATTCTCTTTAAACATTTAAAATGAACAATATATAGACATTCCACTGAAATCGTTTATTGGGCGTTAGCAATACTGAATCATTAAGAGATAGGCCGAATCATTTTGAAATGAGCCTACTGTTAAAATGTAACCTTTTTAAATACGCTAATAGTATTTGCATAAACATCTGACTCTTTATTAAGTAAACTTTTCACTAGTATAGTATAAATAGATTCGTCAAAACCGAATCATTAAAATATGAATGAGTTTCATTTGTAAGGTCGTAGGTTCGCGGCTCGCTACGGTCTGAGGTTAGAAAGGGCATTCACTCAGAGTAACGGTCGCACTGCTAGAACCAAAGCCCTTCGCAAAAAGACACCCTTCTAGCCTTAATTGGAAAGGGAGTTCTTGACGTATAACCGATCGCATATCTGAAATTTGAATATACTGTTTATATAATAATTGTCTCTTCAGGGAATAAGCTTTTAAGGGTATTGTTTGCGTTGATAGAGAATGTGGTAAATGTGTTTTTAATTTAAGATTTTGATAGCAAAAAACTATCCGATTGAAGGTGATCATTCAGTTTTGGGAAAAAAGCGTTAATTTGAAATTAAAATTTTTATATTACTAGGCCTTAGCTTTGCATACTCAAACTAACCTAAGTTAGTCAGCCCCCCCCCCCCTTTATTTTTATTTGTTTTGTATTCACATGTATGAACTTGGGTAGAAAGGGTAAAAAAATAAGCCAAAAGGGAAGGATTGCGCTAATGGTTACCACTTCTACTACTACTACTGCTACTACTATTATTATTATTATTATTATTATTATTATTATTATTGTTCCGGTTTTACGTCACGGACTCCCTTTTCTTCCAAGGACTTGAACGTTTGCCTTCTTGCGAAGGACTTGTTTTGGCAGATGTAATCGTTACCCTGAGTACATGCCCTTGCTAACCTCAGACCATGATGGGGCGCGAACCCTCGACCTGACGCCTCAGAGTCGCGGACGCTACCGCTTGAGCCACGTTGACTACATTATTAATATTATTATTATTATTATTATTATTATTATTATTATTATTATTATTATTATTATTATTATTATTATTATTACTTCTCCCCAAGCTCTAGTTTTGTTTCTTCTTTGATGTCGGCTACCCCCCAATGGGGGAAACAGCCAAGGTAGATAGATAGATAGATTTGTAGTAGTAGTAGAAGTAATATAGCGTTTCTTTCTAGACAAAGGCATACTAACATCATTCCTCGGTACGGTAGCCCAATGATTGAAATTTGTTGTGGGATATTTTTCTTTCATAACTTTTTTCTCTTCCTTGGTCTTCTCGATCATAACCGGTCTGCACATGATCTCTCTCTCTCTCTCTCTCTCTCTCTCTCTCTCTCTCTCTCTCTCTCTCTCTCTCTCTCTCTCTCTCTCTCTCTCTCTCTCTCTCTCTCTCTCTCTCTCTCCCTGGAGTCTGCGAACTGTCATCTCGTATTTCAGATGATGGATTTTATGCTTCCTTTGAAACCGAGATGCTGAAGGGGAGAAATATTGAATTTAAAGGGATGGAGGGAACTAAAGGTGAATAATAATAATAATGATAATAATAATAATAATAATAATAATAATAATAATAATAATAATAATAAACCATTATTATTATTATTATTATTATTATTATTATTATTATTATTATTATTATTATTATTATTATTATTATTATTATTATTATTATTAGTAGTAGTAGTAGTAGTAATAGTAGTAGTAGTAGTAGTAGTAGTAGTAGTAGTAGTAGTAGTAGTAGTAGTAGTAGTAAAAGTAGTAGTATCTCGCAGATCATAATATTGG
>JAXCGZ010003885.1:130000-143317 GCA_037179515.1 Halocaridina rubra
CTCCCCATCTCTGTGTCTCTTTACTTTATGTTTTCTTCATGCTCAGGCCCGATGAGGGCAGATTTATTTATTTATTTATTTATTTTTTTGGCCCGTCCTGGTGTCACTCGTAAAAAAATTAAGTTTTGTGTACATAACTATTGGGTAGTCTCCGCGGCTAACTGGTAGCGTCCGCGATTCTGTGTCGCGCCCCGTCATGGACTGAGGTTAGTAAGGGCATACACTCAGGGTAACGATTACATTTGCCAAAACAAGTCCTTCGCAATAAGGCAACCGTCCTAGCCCTTAGTAGAAAAGGGAGTTCGAGATGTAAAACCGAATCAATCAACCATTGGGAAGCCGAACATAGAATTTAGAATTTATTTCATTTATATTAATACAGTGATGACCTTTATCCAGGGTATATACAGTATACAGTACATATCTCATTGTCTTACTCATCCCGTACGTTACACATTGACCTTTGTGACTCATGGCCGACTTTCCGTCTATTTTCCCGAATCATCTTAATCTTAGACGGCGGGACGACAGGGAGAGAAGACGGAGGGCGTATTAGCTCATCGGAAAAGCACGTGAGTCAAAAATTAAGGAGCTTGATAAACGCGGATTCCGGTCTGCCGCGGGTTGTGAGGAAAGGTATCCACGAATAATCTCCCGTGTAACTCCAGCCAGTCTGTGTCCACCCACAGTCGAATGGCGAATAATTTAGCGCTTTAAGCCTTTAAAAAAAAAAAAAGCACACACACACACACACACACACACACACACACACACACACACACACACACACACACACACACACACACACACACACACACACACACACACACACACACACACACACCGAAGAATGACCGAAACAGTAGACAAAAATTAAAAGAATGTGATGAAAAATATTATATCGATTCGAGGAAATATTGAAATTTAACACTAAGAGGAAAAGAGAGGTGACTCAAGGCCCATCATATCACCTCTTCGTCTCCTTTCTTTCTCTCTCCTCCCGGAGATGATGCAAGTGGGGGGGGAAGAGAGAGAGGGGGACGGGAGGGGTGTAGGAAGGGGGATGTGGTGATAGGGGTAGGAGGGGGGAATCCGGTGTATATGATATGGTGATAGAATTTATTTATTTATTTATTTATTTATTTGGGACCGCGGTAGGGCAGTGGTTAATGTACTCGACTCGGAAAGTAAAAAACTTGTGTTCGAACCCACGGCGGGGCGTTATGAAGGACATCCAGCAGATTTAATTCATATGGAGTACCGATCTATATCTATATACTTGACCCCATTCCCCCTTGTAAAGTGGGTGGCCGAGCCAAAGAACACGCTTTCACCACGATCCAATTCATACCTCAATTACTCCTCTTAACTCCTTTAGAGTATCTGAATTACCGTAACAAATAATCTTCGTTTTATGTATTATATTGGTTCCTATTACGTCAGTAGACACAGAAAGTGTGGCTGGATGCCCTTCCAATCGCCCCACGGTGGGGCTCGACAACGGCTATCTCAACTTGTGACTCGAGAATACCTGAATAATGAATGATAATAGTAATAAATAATAATAATAATAATAATAATAATAATAATAATAATAATAATAATAATAATTATTATTATTATTATTATTATTATTATTATTATTATATTATTATTATTATTATTATTATTATTATTATTATAAAAAAGATAATAATAATAATAATAATAATAATAATAATAATAATATAGTCATATGTTTTTACTTGATTCTGAAGGTATTTTAAACGCAGGCACTCCCTTCGTTGCATTAAGGGTCATTATTACAGTCTTCCCCATTATGTATTTCGATATATAGCTTTTTTTTTTTAAGTGTGACACCGGGACAGGCAGAAACTACCCTCATCAACAAAGGCCCGGGCACTAGAAAATACCAAGACGAAGGAAAAGAAAAAGGTTAAGGGAAAGGCAGAGATGAGGTAATGTCACACAAAGGAAAACTACAGACAGAAAAAAACAGTCAGTGTAAAGAGGACCCATCGATATGGAGGACTAGGCTCTGAGATGACGATAGATCTGCTTTTTGAAGGATGAATGGTCATAAGAATTAGGAAAGACAGAAGGAGGAAGAGAGTTCCAGAGTCTGGAGGTAGATGGGAAGAAGTAGTCGCTGCACCGACCAATCCGCGAGCTACAAATCTCCACACAGTACCTGTGAGATGAGGTCGCCTGGCGAGTGTTACGCGGCCTCGGCAGTGGAGGAGGGATGCAACTCGCCAACTCATCAGAGCAGCGATGGAAGTAGTAGCGATAGAAAAGCGAAAGGGAAGATACCTTACGGCGAAGAGAGAGAGAATCCAGGTTAGAAGTAAAAGAAGGATCATTAATGAGTCTGACTGCCTTAGATTCAACCCTATCAAGAAGAAAGTAAAGGAAGAAGCACCCCCACTGTGTGAGCAGTATTCTAAGCAGGGGCGGATAAGACCTTTGTAAATTTTAAGGAGCTGCAATGAGGAAAAATAATAACGAAAACGAAACAAAACCCCCAATTTTTTGGATGAAGATTTAGAAATTTGGATTATATGATTCCTCCAAGACAAGTTAGAGGCTATATGGATTCCTAATATATTGCTAGAGTTAAGAGGGAAAATTTCATTAGTTTCGAGGACAATAGGTTATCAGGAGGAGAAGAAGATAAAGAGATAGCCAGAAACTGTGTCTTGGAGGCATTGAATTTAACTAAATTTTGAGTGCCCCATTCAGATACTCCCTGCAAATCGGAGTTAAGAGTAGAAGAAAGAGTGATACGAGATTGATTACGAGTAACAGATGAAGGTTGTGAAGAAAAGGCAGAGAAAAAGTGAAGGGTAGAATCATCGGCAAAGGCATGAAGAAGAGAGGAAGATGGGGATTGTAGAAGATCATTGATGAGATAATTTGAGTGTAAAAAATACACAGATAATTTGTATGTATTCTACTAACACATGTCTTCTATATTAATATGTACAAACTTACGCACATACTCACGTATACATTTGTGTTATTTTATGGTGCCCTATTAGTCCTTATTTAGGGGGGTGGACACAGTTGAATTGGAGCTTAGGGATTAAGGCTGGATGCCCCTTCTATGGCCCCGCCGTGACTCCAGCGCAAGTACATCACATCCTGAGTGGATCATTTTGCCAGATACGCCACGGCGATCCCCATATGCTTAACAAATGAACACATTCTTCAATCTTTTAAGCTTTTCATGTGTTCATATGGGGTCGCTGTTTCTCATTAGCCTCGTAGAGGCCTGTTAGTGTTGGTTCAAGACATTTACTGCTGGATGCCGTTCTTGACACCAACCCTCACCGTTCATCCGGACTCAGGACCGGCACTGAGTTGAGCTGGCTTGCTTCCCTAGTGTCTGGATGATAATAATGGTAATAATCCATCCATATACCAAAGCCATATTCTTCCTTATATGGGGGATGGCTGAGTCAAAGAAAGTACTTTGACTTTCTGTGGGAAGTAATGGTAATAAACGTAATAATAATAATATAATGAAAATAATAATAATAATAATATAATAATAATGATAATAATAATAATAATATAATAATAATAATAATAATAATAATAATAGTAGTAATAATAATAATAATAATAATAATAATAATAATAATAATAATAGTAGTAATAATAATAATAATAATAATAATAATAATAATAATAATAATAATAATAATAATAATAATAATGATAATATTCTTAATAATGAATGATAATAGTATAAATGATAATAATAATAACAATAATAATAATAATAATAATAATAATAATAATAATAATAATAATAATAATAATAATAAAGTTCGGAAGAACGTGTACCGTCCGATGACGCAATCTTGACACTTAAATGCATCCTGTGACCGTTTTTGAAAACGAATCTGTTATTATAAAATATCAGCAGTACTAGAAAATTATGTTTTATTTTTTTAATTGGTATTCAATTTACTTAATGTTTTGTATGTTATGTCTTTGTTTCTTTATTTTTATTTCATATGTATAGTTTATTTATTTATTTATTTATTATTATTATTATTATTGTTATTATTATTATTATTATTATTATTATTATTATTATTATTATTATTATTATTATTATTATTATTATTATTATTATTATTATTATTATTATTATTATTATTATTATTCATAGGTTTAGTGTTGGAGCAGTATCTTCTCAAATTCTGGCAAAAAGAGTTAAAGTAATAAACGAATAACAACAATAGCTTAAGAGGGATTTAAAGAGAGATTTCTTTTACGTGAATAGATGCATAAGTCAATGAAACAATAGATAAATAAAAGTTACATTAAAACCAGAATTTTTCGGGAGAATCTTTACATACATAAATTAATAAATAAATAAATATAAAAAATGAAAAAATGAAGGGAATAAATGAAGAAATAAATAATAAACATACAAATGAATTGCTAGAAACGTCATATAAAAGAGTAATATATGGGGAGAGAGAGAGAGAGAGAGAGAGAGAGAGAGAGAGAGAGAGAGAGAGAGAGAGAGAGATTTAATTGTAACTCTACAAAAGTGTAAAACAGTTCGTGAACTCAACTGATAATCCTTATCATTCGGACAATGCTCTCTCTCTCTCTCTCTCTCTCTCTCTCTCTCTCTCTCTCTCTCTCTCTCTCTCTCTCTCTCTCTCTCTCTCTCTCTCTCTCTCTCTCTCTAACCATTGTACAAAAATGAATATAAATGTTTGTTTGTTTGTTTGCTCTCTCTCTCTCTCTCTCTCTCTCTCTCTCTCTCTCTCTCTTTGGCGCAATAAATTAATAAAATAAATAAAATCTCTCTCTCTCTCTCTCTCTCTCTCTCTCTCTCTCTCTCTCTCTCTCTCTCTCTCTCTCTCTCTCTCTGATGTAATAACAATTGTTAGTGATAATTTCTGGTTATCGCTTGTAGAATGGTTATTGTTTTGTAGAACCGTGTGCTTTGGTGCTCTTCGTAGATGTTAAATGTAATGGTGATGATGCCGATAGATAATTAGGATATTTTGGGAATAATAGCATTTGATCATTATGATTGTAGTCAATAATAATTATTATAATTATTATTGTTATTTTTATGATGATGATGATGATGATAGTCTTTATATGGATATCAGTTACAGCATCAATAATAATAATAATAATAATAATAATAATAATAATAATAATAATAATAATAATAATAATAATAATAATAATAATAATAATAATTTTTAGTTTTATATATCAATATTGGTTCTCATACTGGGGGCGAACACAGAGTGTGGCTAAGGAATTAAGGCTGGATGCCCTTCCTGACTCCCCGCCTTGGGCCTGAACCCGGGTCTGTCACCTTCTAAATCGAGCATTCTAATCACTACACTACTACTACTAATTATGATAAAAATAATAATAATGATAATAATTTGCAAAAGATCTATACCTTTTATCCTTCTTTTCGCTATGGCCGTCTCATTGGTCTATATAAGAGGAGGCGTTTTCGTCTTAAATGGGGAAGAGCCGTCTGTCTCGTTCTGAGTTCTAGTCGTTTGGGGGTTTGCCTCGTGTGCGCATGCGCGGGATGCGATCTAGCCCTGCGATGGGGGCTGCGCTACGACTGACGACGGGCCGGCCGCGAAGATCGTCGTCGAAGAGCCATCAAGTGGCAAGTCTTCAGTGGTGAACCCGCAACGCTTGCGGAAACAATACTCGTGCACACGTCCTTACCCCCAAGCCACGGTGGGATACGCGTGCGCGCGCGAGAGATAAAACGAACCTCTTCAGGCTCTTAATACACACACACATACACTCACTTTCTCACCTGCACGCGCGCGCGTTTACATTCACGCCTTCTTCACTTTTTTCTTCTTTTTTCCGCAAACACACACAAATAACAGTAATAAGTATTTTAATTTATTATTGCGGTCATAAGCTATTTGATATATGTAAATATCGTTTGCTTTTTATTTTGCTTTGGAAATGTAATGTGTGTGTCTGGCAAGAAAGTGCTTTTTGACCGATTTTCTTGTGCAGTCTACAGATTGTTACAGTTGTTTTTACTTAACGCTGACAAGAAGTGTGTGTTGAATTAACAGAAAAACCAGCAATGGTAACAACTGGTAAATTCGGTAACAGGTCTTGATTTGTGCAGTGAATACAGTTAATTGCAGTTGTTTTTACTTACCAAAGTATCATTGGATCACTGTCAAGAAAGGTGTTGAAGTGTCAGAAAACAAGCATTAGTAACAACTGTAACATCATTCGAGTTTTTATTATATGATTCGAACCATATTGGATATAATACAAGGCTAACACTCGTATACAGTTTTTTCTTCATTCGAAATATGTCTATATTATCTCTGGAACACAGGCAAGAAGTGTGTTTATGTAACAGAAAAATAACTAACTAACAACCATAATAACAGTGTGTTTTTTTTTCTTAACTCAAAGTAGCTTTGAAACACTGGCAAAAAGTGCGTTGAAATCACAGGAAAAAACAAGGATCAAATAAGAACTGTAACATCGGTTTTCTGTTGATTTTACATATCAAAGTACCTTTGTCGCATTAGTAAGAAAGGTGTTGAAGTAACAACAGAACTGTGCAATGGTAACAACTGTAACAGAAAACAAGCAACAGTGAACAACTGTAACAATGGACATAGTTGTGTAATAAATAGCCAAACAATTACCTCATAGTGGCAGTGTTCGTGAGAAAATAGCGCGCGTGCTTCTTATACCAATTTTTTTTTCCTCTTGCTATTTTCGCGGCAACAGTTTGGTTCATATTTTTCTGAGTGTATTTGTGACAAATGATTTTTATTTGTTGAAAAGTGAAAAAGAGCCTTAATTGTTTATATAAGTCTTGTTTTTTTCCCCTAATCGATATATTGTTTGTGATTTGTTTTAGAAACAAGATTATCGTTTTTTGGCGAAATTTCGGTGATACTTTTAGTGTGAATACAAAAATGTACTTCAGGTCGTCTGCTAAAAAATAAATGATATAATTCGTTAAACTTCAAGTATGATTTTATTATATTAATAAAAGTTTCTTTCAAGTTTAACATATACAAGTTTAACAATAAATAAATTTATGATATTAGTTTTTAAATATTTGCGATAGAGTTAGTCATTAATTTTAAAACTCTTGGAGTGTCATATAGTGGAATAGAACAGATTTTTTTTTTTAATTGGAAAGTGGAGACATCCTTAGCATCCCTCCTAAGGGACTGTTGTCTGCAGAAGTGTGGCTACTGTAGGGGCACCACCTGAGGGTGGTGGTGGCGCCGACGGTGACTTCAGGATGCACTTAGGGGAGGATATGGGGGATTGTTGGTGGTCGGAACGCGCCCTGACGGAGCTCCTTGGAGAGCATCCAGGGGAATTGGTGCGAACGGGCAGTCCAAATTTTGTATGTACAATTTTACCCCCGCACTGGCGGTCCAACAAGACGTTGCCCGTGGCCTTCAAGGTGATTGCCCTGGGCGAGATTGGCGATGGGACTCTGGTCACTGTCAGGGCCGGAAACGACGAAAACTTCTGCGCCGAACTGCGTAACAATTCCGCCGTCATGAAAAACCAGATCGCTAAGTTTAACGATCTCAGATTCGTTGGAAGATCGGGAAGAGGTAAGTTCAGCTCTTCAAAGACATGCTCAGAGTGTTTCATTTTTTTTTTCAACCCTTCGTATTTGCGCTTGATTTCGTTCAAGGCGAATTTTTTTCTTTCATCCTGTTTTATTTTTGCAGAACGCGAATTTATTTTATTTTTTTATTTTTTATAATTTGGGATAAGTTTTTACTTTCACACCCCCAGCGACTGAAATGAAAATACGAACATTTGAAAGAGTATTTAACACGTATGTTAATAACTATAATATTAGTTATTAACCTGTTTCTAATCTGGAGTGAACTGACCAAAATTGCTAATCAATTACATGAGCGCTTTTTCCTTAATTGGTGGTTTTCATGCAAACATTCGCCTTTTTAACTTATTTAAGTCACCGAGAACATAATATTTAAAGAAGTATTTAATGAAATTTTCACCAGTTTTATCTTGCGAAGTTAGACTATTAGTAAAGCATCGGAATTATTTAATGATTTCTTTAATAGATATTGGTAATTGTTAAATATTTTCAGGGTATATTTTTTGTCTTTTTAATTGTCAATTATATTTATTGGACATTTTCTGTGACTTTTTTATTATTAATTGTTATCCCTTGAATATATTTTCTTGTGACCTTTTTTATATTTATTTATCATTTTCCGCGGCATATATTCATGTAAATTATTTTTTGAATTAATTATTTTCCTTGGACATATTTTTTTTTTCATTATTTATTTGTTTTAATTATTTTTTCATTGGAAGATTTTTAGTGTTTTTATTTTTATTAAGTTTTAGTGTAGTGGAGTATATTTTCCTGTGAATTATTTTATAAAATTATTATTTATTTTCCTAGGAGGTATTTTCTTGTTAATATATTAATTACTAATTATATATCTGGGATTGTTTTAATTAACATTTTCCTCGGACATATTTTGGTGATTTTTTTTTTTATAATTATTTTTCGCAGAAAATTTCCTTGCTACTTATATATCATTTGTTTATATTTTTGTGATTTAAGATATATTAATATATTCCTGGAACATATTTTTATTTGTAGGTATAGCATTACACGTGGACATATGCATGCAAGCACTCCCTTATATACATAAAAAGGCATACTACAGTCTTATAAAAAAGTACATATACAATAACATTGCATTAATTTAACTTTAGAAAAAATAATGACCTGATAAAACGCAGTTCTCATCCTCATAATGTATATGGCAATTCGTTTGTGCGTTCAAAATTTAGGACACTCCAGTGGTTTAGAAATGCAAGTTATGCATATACTCTTAATATAGGATGCATATGGTCAGAATCACAGCAATATTTGCCAAGACCTAAATGACACTGACCAGAAGGTCTGAAATGCTTTAATTTAATGTATTTTGTGATGTGCGTTAAAATATTATTCGCTTCTCGGTCATGCAAAACACATTTGGAGTATTCTGGGTGTGCTGTCCGATTTTCTTTTCTGTAAGAGTGTCTCGCGTATTCATCTCTATCACCCATTATAATTTATTCTTGTGCCATACTTGTGTTTTGCACAGCTAGAATTTTGTATTAAGTCTGATCGAACAACTATTGTAACTTTGCTGTAGTTCGTCATGTATCTCAGTTTTAACTGTGTTTTCAACTGAGACAAAGTGCTTATAGATTGAAAATTATTTTTTTTATAGATCCTTGCCTCTAACCAGTGTTGTGTTCTCTTGACTAGAGTTGGTTCAGGGTCAGATGGTCAATGTATGAAATACATTTCCACCCTCTATGACAAGTATTAATTGCATTTATTGAATTATCATGAAATATCTCACATTATGTGTTTTCTCGCCTCAGAGTAGGATGACCACAACTTTTGTATTTCACTTTTTATTAAAGATTTAATCATAACTGATCCTGATTTTGCCTCCTGTTGAAGATAATCACCATTTGGAGATGTGGAAACGCATGGAATTACTTTAATACCACATATCACAACAGATTATTCGATATGTTGTCTTACACGTGGCATCTTTAATTCTTGTTGCGCAATAACAAATCTAGTTGACTACACATTGGACATCGAAGAATAGTTTTCATTATTTTGAATGCTTTTTTTTCTGTTGGATTCAAAGGGTTTAGTGAATAGAAAGAAAAGTTGAATAGTAAATTTATATGCGATAAATGCTAGGAAATAATATTACCTATATATATATAGACGTTATTACATACGAATGAACTGTTTGTAAGATATTGTATCATTTAATAATACAATTATTGTAATAAGAAAATAGTTTTTGTATGTGTTTACATTACTTCATGTGCCCACCCGCGGCGATAGAGATTCTAAAACATATTTCATACATGTTGACACTATTTTACTATATTTTGGTTTTGTCGTTATATTTTAATATATTATATAATAACGCACACACTGCCATCCATAGTTTCATTGTGAATATATATATATATATATATATATATATATATATATATATATATATAATATATATATATATATATATACTTAGTCCCGATTTCTTAAACAGTGTAAACCTAGGATACCATATTGTTAGTTAGCTAGACACACACAAATGGATTTCATAAACGCATCTGACGCAGTTCTGTGTATGGCTAGGATCCCCTCATGGGGGGATCCTAGCCATACACAGAACTGCGTCACATGCGTTTGTGAAATCCATTCGTGTGTGTCTAGCTAACTAACAATATGGTATCCTAGGTTTACACTGTTTAAGAAATCTAGCCTTAAACTCCACGTACAACTGTAGCTAGTAGATATAAAGAACCACGGAAAAAGTGCTAGCATTTACTTGTGCTGTCAGATACAGATATCTATCTGCTGTCGTAGCTCAGTCAATATGGTGGCATGAACACGTAACCATAATTGTGGAGTCGGTTCCTCTAATGCTAGACATGTTTTTAGTGGATAACAGTGTTTTATTACTATCACGGTTTCATTTTGAATATATATATATATATATATATATATATATATATATATATATATATATATATATATATATATATATATATATATTCTGTGTGTATATATATTCTTTTTCCGTAATATGGAAGTTAGTGTGACTTTTAGTATTCGTATTTTTTTTTACTACTTATTTATCATATTTATTATATATGTACCTGTAAGATTGTATACATTGGCTAAAGATATTATCATTATTATTATAATTGTTATTTTTATTATTATTATTATTATTATTATTATTATTATTATTATTATTATTATTACTATTTTCATTTAGAAACTATACTTATTTGTTAGATTTTTTAAAAGTTAATAATTTTATATATATATATATATATATATATATATATATATATATATATATATATATATATATATATATATATATATATATATATATATGAGCCGACATTACTTTGATTAATAAATAATATTTTTTTACTAATTTTCTTTAAACTTATATAATTATAATTCTTTAATAGAATGTATGAATCTTTGTATATAGGGCTATCAACCAATTTTTTTCTATTAAATTTATAGTTTTCTATTTTAACTATTTGTAGCCTATATAATAATTTAATCTATATAGGCTTAGATTAAGTCTAGTTTTATATTCATGATTTTTTTAAACTTTTATTTATTATTTCAATAGCATTGCGTTTTCATTATCTATCTATTTATCTATCTATCTATCTGTCTATCTATCTATCTATCTATCTATCTATCTATCTATCTATCTATCTATCTATCTAGCTATCTATCTAGCTATCTATCTATCTATCTATCTATCTATCTATCTATCTATCTATCTATCTATCTATCTATCTATCTATCTATCTATCTATCTATCTATCTATCTATCATCTATCATCTATCATCTATCATCTATCATCTATCATCTATCATCTATCATCTATCATCTATCATCTATCTATCTATCTATCTATCTATCTATCTATCTATCTATCTATCTATCTATCTATCTATCTATCTATCTATCTATCTATCTATCTATCTGTCTCTCTCTATCTATCTATCTACATGTGTGTGTTTGTGCGTTTGCGTATGTGTTCGTAAGTGTGTGTGGGTGTGCGTAAAATAATATTGGAAACCAACAGATTTACTGACTACATTACTTAAAAAGAAAATTTGATATTGCCCTTTCTAATGGTAAAAGTACTTCGCCAAGTGAGAATAGTATCACGTATCAGGTCATTCGGTATCTTAATGACAATATCTGTGATGGAATAAATTCAGTACTACTACTCTTTAGTGTTATAATCCCAGAGGGCATTCATTCAGAAGAATGCCGGAAAAGTAGAATCTTTCCATTACCTTAATCGAATAGCAGTAAACTGAGGCCAATATCTTTAACAATGTTCTTATATGCAAGTTCTCTGAGGAGGTCTTCTCAGTGTGCTTGAGTACCTAGTGAAAGGGAAATAATTAGGCTCAAACTAGAATTACTCTGTCCCAGTTGATTACTATGGTTAAAGGTCCGATTTCTTAAACAGTGTAAACCTAGGATACCATACTGTTAGTTAGCTAGACACACACAAATGGATTTCATAAACGCATCTGACGCGGGTCTGTGTATAGCTAGGATCCCGTACGGGATTCCTATTCAAGAAGAGCTGGAAGTGTTCAAAAATACCCAAAGCGACAATAGTCGTTCTATCCAACATTGAAAATATTTTTACCGTAACAGGTATGGCACAGGAAAAATACCAAAAGGTAATTGCCTTAGAACCACTGCAAGCCTGAGACTTGACTACATAAGTATTTGGGAAGGGACATGAAAAAATAGGGATATTTTACCCAAAATACTCCTATGTCTTTTATGAGGTCGAGAAGAAAATATAATTTAATGCACTATACAGACCAGAACGTTTGAATGTCCAGGACTTCAGACCCAGCTGGTCTGTGCTATTTTGATCTTTACAAGTAGCCTGCTGGCTAGTACAGTGGTAACGCGCTGGCTTCGCATTCATGAGGTCGAAAGATCGGTTCCCGTCCAAGACCGAGAGTTTAAGCTGTTTACTGGCAGGAACTGCTGTGGGTGGACACCACAGTGGGGGGTTGGGGCTTACCCTGGCTGACGAATACCCATTGTATTGAAATGGAAATAAAGTATTATTATTATTTGTGTGATCCTGACCATGTGAGTCCTGTATAAACTGCCCCAAAATATAAACAGATGTACATAACGGTGTTTTGAGATTGTTCTTCGAGTGTCTTAAATTTTGAACGCACGAACGAGTTATCATATCTTATTTACATTGTAATTACGTTTTATCAGAAGTTTCTTTATTCGAAAGGTAACCAATTAATGCAGGGGTAGAAAAGGGAATCCGTGACGTAAAACACGCTTTATTGTATATATAATCATGATGAGTGAGACTGTAATAATGCCCTTTTATGCAAATATGGGAGTGCCTGTGCGCACATGTACCCACTTAATACTATAAATTCATATAAAAATGCATCTCTGTTGATTAATTAATGAATTTCTTTTATTTTATTTTGTATTATTCATTTATTTAGTGTATTTAGTTATAATTACTTTATTATTTAATTTTTGTCATTCTTTCACACACACAAAGAGAGAGAGAGAGAGAGAGAGAGAGAGAGAGAGAGAGAGAGAGAGAGAGAGAGAGAGAGAGAGAGAGAGAGAGAGAGAGAGAGAGAGAGAGAGAGAGAGAGGAGTAGTACTTGAAAGT